>ML792126.1:361818-373695 GCA_009831015.1 Picea engelmannii | reverse complement strand
GGGTATTTAAAAAGAAGCTGAATGCAGAAGGAAAAGTGGAGAAATACAAAGCTCGATTAGTAGCAAAGGGTTATTCCCAGGTTGAGGGAATTTATTTTGGTGAGATTTTTTCTCCTGTTGCCAAGTTAACCTCTATAAGATTTATGTTATCTGTTGTTGTTGCATTTGATTTTGAAATAGAACAGATGGATGTGAAGACATCATTCCTGCATGGGGATCTGGAAGAAGAAATCTTTATGAAGCAACCAGAAGGTTATGATGTGAAAGGAAAGAAGGAGCTGGTATGCAAGCTAAAAAATTCCCTGTATGGTTTAAAACAATCACCAAGGATGTGGTATCAAAAATTTGATACTTATATGTTGGGACTTGGCTTTACAAGAAGCAAAGAGGATCACTGTGTGTATTCTAAATTAATTGGTGATCATTTGATTTATTTGTTCTTGTATGTGGATGACATGTTGTTGATAGGAAACAACAAGGAGATTATCCAGGATGTGAAAACTCAGTTGTCCTCTAAATTCGACATGAAGGATCTTGGTGCTTCAAATTTCATTTTGGGCATGGAAATTAAAAGAGATCAAAAAAGGAGGAAACTCTGGTTAAATCAGAGAAAATATGTTGAGACAATATTGTAGAGGTTTAATATGCAGGAATGTAAACCGGTCAAGGTTCCTATTCCCGTTGGTGTAAAGTTATATGTGGATCAGTGTCCCAAGACACATGAAGAAGAGGAGGACATGTCTCATGTTCCATATGCGAGTGCAGTTGGCAGTTTGATGTATGCAATGGTCTGTACTAGACCAGACATTGCACATGCAGTGGGAGTTTTGAGAAGGTATATGTCAAAACCAGGGAAGGAGCATTGGACAGTAGTAAAAAGGGTTTTCAGGTATTTGCGTGGAACTGCTAGCTATGGATTGTGCTATGAAGGAAGATCGGGATTGGACAGAGTGGTTGATATACATGGCTTTGTGGATGCAGACTTAGTTGGAGATTTGTATCATAGGAGATCTACAAGCAGGTATGTGTTTAACCTGTTTGGAGGAGCAATAAGTTGGATGAGCAAAAGACAGTCTGTAGTGGCACTTTCAACTACAGAATCTGAATACATGGCAGCCACTCATGCAAGTAAGGAAGCAGTATAGTTACAAATATTGTGTTCATGTATTGGGTTGGTACAAGAAGCTGTAAGGATAGAGTGTGACAGTCAGAGTGCAATTTTCTTGGCGAAGAACCCTACTTATCATTCAAAGACAAAGCACATTGATGTTCAATATCACTTTATGAGAGACATGATTGAAGAAAATAAAGTATCACTAATGAAGGTGGACACTTTGAAGAATGTTGCAAATTCATTAACAAAATTTGTGAGCACTGAGAAGTTCTCTTGGTGTAGAGGATCCATGGGCACTGTTTCCCTGGATTGTTGACTATGTAACCCTGTAACCCCCTGTGTGCAAAGAAAACAACAAGTGGGAGAATGTTGGGTATGTGTTATATTCTTTGCACGAGTAGTAGTGTATGAGCATCTGTGTCGGGCACGCAGGGGGCTTAGAGGGGGGGGGCACTAGGCCCCCCCTCGGGGGGTGCAAGGGGGTAGAGCCCCCCGCGCAGGGGTTTGGGGGCAACGCCCTCGAAAAAAAAAATTCTAGGACGACATATTTTCGGGACCACATGATATTTAGGTGGTTTTTTCGGCACATGGTTTTTGCCGATGGTTTTCTATTTCCGGTTAAGGAATTAGGGTTTTGGACTCATCCAGTTCATTGGGTTAGGGTTTTGGATGCCGCTAGCTCCTATATATTGTATTGTAAACAATGTAACACAATGTATGAATATAATATATGTTGGTTTTCCCAGTTTGGGTTTCCAGGTGAAAAATCTTTGTGTAATGTTTGTATTTGCCATTTTATCTTTTCTGTTCTTTTCTGAATATCAGTTTGCAATACATATTGTACAAGGTTAGAATTTACACTAACACTTTCTTATTTTGTAATTCTTTTCTTTAATTATCTTCAGGGCCTACATGTACTTCCTTCTTCAATTCACTTTGTCATCTTCAAAAATTCATTTCTCCTCAACCATGAGGATCCACGTGACATGCCACATACCACCGGAAACCACATGATGTATATTATCCATTCATGGGTGTTTTATATGCATGTGCATTGTCCTTCATGTCCAAATACCTTTATCAATCTTGCGGTCCAAAACCCATGACTAGGGTTGACATCAATGACAACGACCAATCTTCCAACACAAAAACCCCACCAAATTCATTAAAAAGTATGGGATTTTTCAATTTGAAGAAGATGTTACAACCACACCATGGCATGTTTCATCTCCTCTTAATCTAGCACCTTCTACTCATCCACTTCCTAAATTCAAAGAGCATCTTCCTAGGTTTTTGGGGAATAACACGGTCACTACAAATGAACACCTGGTGGAATTTTCTAATTATTGTCACAACATAGGAGCCAATGACAATGATACTTGCATGTGCTTAATTGTCAATTCCTTGGAAGGAAAGGTTGCAGTTGATTTCTTTGACCATCCTCCTAAGATTATGTCTACTTGGGAGGATTTAGTCTATTGGTTCAAATCCACCTATGGGAAATATAAAATCCTAGCTGAGCAGTTACGGGAGTACAATAACATTGCCTATAAGGATCGTGAGACCATCAAGTCCTTCAACTTGTGTTTCACCAAGTTATACAATCAAATCCCTGAACTCATTCGACCTCAAAACCAAGCCCCTTTCATGAATTATTATAATGCATTACCTTCCCCCTACCATCATAGGCTTGAGGAAAAAGTCATTGAAAACCTTCGTTCTTCTCTTCATACTTGTTTAGAGTATGAAGAACAACTCGAAAGAATAGCTCTTCCTCATGAAGAATCAATTAAACAAGCATACATGTCTTCCCTTTTACATCTAGTACAAGACATGAATAAGCGTATGAGTGAAAGGGAAATGTCTCCCCTCTCACCCCCGGAGCTTCATCCTCTTATGCACCTCCCTTTAGAAATCTAATTGAAAATAATTTTCAGCCTAAAGTTATCATGCCTCGGAATTGGTGTAACTTTTGCGAGGAAAACCACGAGGAAACCACGTGTGAGGTAAAGAAGAGTGCCAGAGATAATATCTTTGGTAAAATATCGAAATCTACCATCGTTGTCCTAGATTTTGCATAGCCAAAAGATGTCATGATCATCAATACTAGGAACAAATCCTACGCTCCCAAGGAAAAATATGATCCTCCCTGAAGTTATTCTAGCCCGAGCTCATCATCACCAACTGCTACTATTCAATTTCCCAAGGTTCCTGATAGTCAAGGAACTACCTCCACTCTCCCCTCTTCCAAATACAATATCCTAAATCAGTTGGCCAACATCAAAGCAGATCCAACCCTTGTGGACATGGTTGTCGTCCCTGAACAACAGAGGCATCTAAAACAATTCATGGAAGGAAAATCTTCTGTTGTAGCCAACCTCTATAAAGAGGTAAATGAAGAGGATTTGTCTGTAAATAAAGTAGGTGTACATAAATTTAGATACCATGTAAAAAATCCCACTTTTATATTTCTGTAAAAAATATGGATATGATCACCCATTGTTGCCTCATTGACGACGGTTTGGGTCCAAGTGTAATGTCGAATATTATTATGGAAGAGCTAGGCTTGTCTTGCACAAATGAAAACACAAGAAGCATGCTCTATTATAATAGTCTACAACAAATGACCATAGGTGAAATCAAAGATGTGACATTAGATTTGTGTGCACACCCTGAAATAAGAACAACCCTTAGTATTCATGTAATTGATATGCCAGTAAGAAATTACTCAATCATCTTAGGAAGAGAATAGCAAGTTTTGATGGGTGGATACCTCTCACTCAACGCAGCACATTTATTCATTCCTCGGAATGGTAAAAACATCATATTCCTTAGAGAAGGAAGGATTTCACCGTGCATAGAGAGTGTCCCACAACCTAATGTAAATTATATCGAAGAGGACCTAGGGGTGTATTCTATCTTTTCTGAGGAGGATAATATTCCCTTGGAACAAATCGACTTAGATGATGGTATGCGGCACATGCACTTTGATGGTTGATGCTCTAATGAAGGTAACAGAGATGGAATTATATTTTACTCTCCTGTGGGGAAAATCCATAACTTTTCTTATATGTTGGATTTTTCTTGCACAAACAATGTCACTAAATTCGAAGATTTATTATTAGGCATTGAAAACGCATATAATCTAGATTTCGGTCACCTTACAGTTTTGGGGGATTTTGATCTTATTGTGAACCTTGTACATAAGATATACTCTCCTAGAAACAAGTTGATGAAACGATAAAACCAAAATTTTTGGGCACTTATCTCGAACCTATTATCTTTCAACATTACTCATGTTAAGAGGGAATTGAACTCAATGGTTGATCTATTGGTTGTTTTTGCAGCCTCTCCTAATCGGCAATTTCTGTCACACATAACTGATTGTACTTTTCAATATCTATATCATCCACATATCCCTGACAATATAGAATCTTGGTAGGTCTTCCCTAGTGATGAGAGAATCAGTGCTTTCATTCAAAATGAACCTTATAAGCCCAAGGAAATTATATCCATAGAAGATAACAAGATTCCTAAGGGCTTGGCTCCTCTAGAGAGTTCATTTTCATCGAGTGATGTAAGAAATAAAGAGAAACATAAAGAAGAGGAGTCAAAAATGAAGGTGGGTGAAACCATCTCCTTGAACATTGGGGCGCCCGAGTCTCCAAAGAATGTTAAAATAGGTGCCCAATGTTCTGATGAAGAGAAAACGAATTTTGCAAAGCTGCGTGGCGAATTTCGAGATGTTTTTTCTAGGTCTTATGAGGATATTTGTGGTTTTGATCCCACTCTTATACAGCATGCCATTCCCATCAAGGAAGGCATAAAACAATTTAGGCAAAAACAAAGACCTATCAACCCTGCACTGGAAGCAACTATTCGAAAGGAGTTGGAAAAACTCTTGAAAGTTGGAATCATCTTTCTGGTCAAATATTATGAATGGGTTTCCAATATGGTTCTTGTTCGAAAAGAAACTGGTCATATCAAATTATCCATTGATTTTCACGCATTAAATTGGGCCAGTATAAAATATCACTTTCCTCTCCCTAACATGGAAATGATTTTGCAGCAAGTTACGGGGTCACGGATGATGTCCTTACTTGACGGTTTTTTCGGTTACAATCAAATCAAGGTAAAAAGGGTAGATAAATATAAAACCACCTTTATTACTCATTGGGGTACCTTTTCTTATGAACATATGCCTTTTGGATTATCTAATGCAGTTGCGACTTTTCAAAGAGCTATGAAAATACCTTTTGACGATTTGATCAAAAAGATCATTCAGATCTACCTTGATGACTTAACTATGTACTCTAAAAACCGATCAGATAATTTTGGTCATCTGAAAAGAGTTCTCATGTGATGCATGAAATTTGGCATCTCTCTAAATCCTTTTAAGTCCATTTTAGGTGTCGCCAAGGGAAATCTCCTTAGACACATTGTCTCTGATTCAGGAATAAGCATTGATCCTGAAAGGATTGTTGCTATCCTTAATTTTCTTGCTCCCACTTCTAAGAAGGAGGTTCAATATTTTATGGGTGTTATTAACTTCATCTGTAGGTTTTTTCCCAAGTTTTCTTTGATGGTCAAACCAATTCATAATCTTCTTAAGTAAGATCATTATTTTTATTGGACAGATGATGTTGAAAATGCATTTGTAGGGATCAAGAAAACAATCAGTTCCGCACCGGTTTTGGCGAAGCTGGATTTTGAGAAGGGATTTACGATATATACTAATGCCATCGAGGAAGTAGTTTTTTCTATCCTCATGCAAAGTGATGACTAAGGTCACAAAAAACCAGTGGCTTACATGAGTCAAAGTTTTTCTGATGATGAATTTAAATATTCTTTTATTGAGAAACATGTTTTTTCTCTTGTTAAAGTTGTTGAAAAGTTTCACCACTTCATCTTAGGTAAGAATACGTTGGTAAAAATCCATTTACATGTTGTCAAGTTTTTTCTCTCACAGACTTATCTTCCAGGGAAACTTTCACATTGGCTTGCCAAGATGTAGGAGCATGATTTAAATATCATGAATTCTACCACTATCAAGGGATGTGACTTAGCCCTTCACTTAGCTCAGCATGCTGAAAATAGTGAAGACATTGATGAACAGGATAGTTCCCTATCAGCACTATTCTACATTGATAATTAGATCCTTCCTATGTCTGAAAATCCTTGGTATAATAATTTATTTTACTACTTACAAAACCAAATATGTTCAGACAACTTAGACACTCATCAAACGAGAACACTTTGTCTTGAATCTGCAAGATACGTCATTATAGGAGACTTATTGTTTCGAAGATCTATTGATGGTGTGTTTCTTCATTGTGTAAACAATGAGGAATCATAGAAACTGTTGCAAAAAAACCATGGTTCTTCAAATTTTGTCATTCATGTAGGAGGTCATGTTTCTTCTAAAACCATTGCTTTCAATATTATTAGAAAAGGATACTATTGGCCTTCAATCTTTCGTGACTCTTCTGTTTTTTCGAGATCTTGTGACAAATGCCAAAAAATTGTTGGGAAAGAATGCCTTTCAGCCATGTCGTTACAACCTGTCCTCCCAGACTTTCCTTTTTCAAAGTGGGGATTGGATTTTATTGGTCCTATTAATCCTCCATCTTCAGCAGGACAAGTCTTTATTTTGATAGCCACGGAATAATTTACAAAATGGGATGAAGTTGTTCCACTTAAGCACTTGGAAGATGATCAGGTGATTTATTTCCTTGAAAATAACATCTTTTCCATATTCGGTCTTCCATTGGAAATTATTACAGAAAATGGTCCCGATTTTATTTTTGTTAATCTGACCCAATTTTTAGCTATGTTGGGGGTTAAACATTTCACCTCATCAGCTTATTATCCCTAAGGGAATGGGCAGGCCAAGTCTACCAACAAGAATCTGGTGAGAATCGTCAAAAGGTTCATCGGAGATAAGCCTCATCATTGGCACACTCTCATCACTTATGCCCATTGGGCAGATCGAACTAGCACCAAGGTGAGCACTGGTTGCACTCCTTTCCAGCTTGTTTATGGTCAAGATGCCATCCTGCCTACTGAGCTGGAACTTTTTTCCTTAAGGTTAATGATACAGATCAAAGAATTAAATTCTTATGATGTTTCACAAAGGATAAATGCACTCCTATCTTTAGAGGAGCAAAGGATGTTTTCCTTGGATAATATAAAATGGAGACAGTAGACTGTTAAGAAGTATTTCAACAAAAGTGTCAAAACTGACAAATTTAAAGTCAATGAGAAAGTATTGTTGTGGGATTCATCTCACGTTGATAGGGGAAGACACTCGAAGTTTCAAAAATTATGGTTGGGTCCTTTCAAGATCGCTTTTGTCCTAGGTACAAACTCTTACATTCTAAAATATTTACAAGAGTGATTGTTTTCCTACAACACTAACGGTTCTCACTTAAAACATTATGTGGAACCAACTTGAAAAATTTTAATGTTGTTTGGATTTTCTATATATTAGTAGTTCAGTTATGTTTTCATCTTCACTAATGTTTCTCAATTCTTCTTTTACAGTAGTTTAATCTCTGCTTTCATTTAATAGTTTTCCTTCTGCTTTTTGCAATTCTGTCATTTTATTTCTGTTGTTTTAAAAAAAATTGTTCCTTTTTTGTTATGATTTTTATTGATTTTCATGTTTTAAGTTCAACTGTGGTCAAGAATAAAGTGTTGGATCAGTTCTTCCACAGTGACACTCCTGCGAGGTATTTTTAGTTAATAGCAATCAAGCTTACACAAATGTTACGATGTTCCCCCTGAAAGCATAATTGAATTTGTTATATGCTTTCATTGTTGTCTTATAAACAAATTGGTTACCTCCGACTTCTGCTTTCCATTTCTTCATCCATTTGAGATTCAAAAGATCAAGTCCATAAAAAATGTCTCCTTGAAGTAAAGACCAAATTTTGGTTGAATTGTTATGCATACAGGGATAAACCCCCTCATACTTAACATTTTTCATGAGTTATTCCCGAATTCTCGGTCATTTTTCCATTAAACCAGCTCACTTCCCCCTGTTGCATAATCATTCTGGTTATACCTTCTTGATATGTTGTGCTTGTTCTGTGAAACCATATATTTTGGGCTCCTAATCTATTCGAAACAGATTTCCCTATGGAGTCATCAATTTGTTGACGATAAAAATCACAACGAGGAATTTCACCCACAAAGTATTGCTAAAGTCTATTATTTAAACTATTCTAATAAGATATAATACTAGTAGGTGGGACCCCCTTGTATATTGGAGGCTCGGACATAGTAATATCACACTTTTATGCTGCTACTTAGAGGGTCTTATATGGTTTATGATGCAATCTTGGCTTCATTTTTTGGCATAATGACAGGTGGTTGAGGTATTTTATAGATGTTCTATTATTCAAAGCTTAAATTTATGTTATGATTGGGATATATATTATAGTTCTTACATTTGATTATATCACCATGATTATTACCTGGCTACACCTGCACAAGACATATGTTAGTAACAACATAAAACAAAATAAATGGGAAAGAAACTTGCAAAAAATCCAAAAGAAGGGACATATACTATACTATGTTAGAAGTCATGTGCAATTTAAATGGAACAAGTTAGTGTTAATCCTAACTAGCAATGGTTAGTGGCTATGCGAATTGTGTTTGAGTTATATTGGGTGCATTTGATATATGGTATGGTATAGTTTTGGCAATGGTTAATATGGATTTTGGGAGGTGCATTTGGCAAGCAATATGGTCGCAAGTTTCAATGGTTGGAATTAATGACATGTTTAATGGTATTGGTGATCGTTGGTTGTCATGTACTTAGAAATTGAATGTAGAGGAAGATGGAAGCGACGTGCAGTAAATGCACGTCACTCTATACTTCTCTCGTCGGGACATCACCCTAGCATGGTTATTGTTTCATTTGTTTTTGTTGGTGGTTAAGCTCTGAGATTCAAGCCTGGAAGGAACTGCTCAGCCAACTCGCCCTTTTTAAAGCTAGTGGTTACATGTATGGTTATTTTCACCCATCCATGAATTTCACTCTGTGTATGAACAAATGATGGCTCAATAATGTGTTGGTTTGTGTTTTCCTTAGATTGGAAACTGTGTAAACGCGTGGGTTTTCTCTCTGGAATGATTGTGTGGTTATTCATTTTTCAAATGAAAGAATTGGTTGGTTGAAGTTATGCATTTGTTGGTTGTTCTGTGTGGTGAAAACTGTGATGGTTCTCTTTTGTTTTAAGTAGTTATGGGTATTTTTTTTCGAGGGTTTCGCTTTGTTTAGCGTTGTTGGCCGCTTCCTCATATTTATGGTAACCATGTCTAGTTGTATTCGGGTTTCTATGGGGTTGTTGTATATGTTTTCGAACTACCTTTTGATCATTGTGCATTTTCCAGAGCCATGGTCATGGGTTTTCCACCTAGTCGTAGGCTTATTTTTGTGGCATTGGAATCAAATTACCTTAGAAGTTGGTTATAGGATGGACATTATGCACTAGTACATATGACCAAATTTGTGATGGTTTTTCGTTGCTATTGTCACACTTATCCATCGTAATTTCCACAAAATCCAAGACTTTTTTTCGTCGCTATATCCACGAACCAGGTGTTCGTGGAAACAGTGACGAAATTAGCTCTCCACATGTCATTGCAATGTAAAAAAACTTATGGAAAGTTGTGACTCAAAAGCATGGAAATAGCGACGAAAATTTATGCCAAGACAAAAACTTTTGACGCAGATGTTGTATGTGCAACGCAAAATGGTGGCAAATTGCGATGAAAAAGCATGGCAATAGCGACGAAAATTTATGCCAAGACAAAAAACTTACGACGCAGATGATGTATGTGAGACGCAAAACCATGGCAAATTACGATGAAAAAGTGTGGCAATAGCGACGAAAATTTATACCAAGACCAAACTTATGACATAGATGTTGTATGTGCGACAAAAAACCATGGCAAATTGCGACGAACTTTCATCTCTATTGCCACGGTTGTTCAAAATAAAAATTGGCTTCCGACGAAATTGGCTTCGATATTGCAATGTGTCCTTTAATTTTTTAAAAAACAAAATACACGAGATATGGTATTACCATATTACATTGTAATATGGTATACCATATTAAAATGTAATATGGTAATTCCATATTACAATGTAATATGGTAATTCCATATTACAATGTAATATGGTAATTCCATATTACAATGTAATATGGTAATTCCATATTACAATGTAATATGGTAATGTCGTATTACAATGTAATATGGTATTACCATATTACAATGTAATATGGTAATGTCATATTACAATGTAATATGGTATTACCATATTACATTGTAATATGGTAATGCCATATTAAAATGTAATATGGGATTACCATATTACATTGGGTGTGCAGGTCCACAAGTGTAGCAGGTGTGCAGGTCCACAGGTGTAGCCAACATTTCTATTGAAAGATGGATTTTAGAGAAAATGTGTAGATATTTTAGATTGAACGAGATTATAGTAAAAAAAGTATATATATATATATATATGTATATATATATCAAGGCACTAATCAACCAAATATTGGAAGCATGTGTTATTATAAAGTTGGATTAGAAGTAAGGATACCAATATGACAATATACACAAAGAATAATTTGGAATATTACTTTCAAAAAAACACATGGATTGCATGAGTGAGTCATTATGCAATTTATATTACACAATACTATGACAACACTTCTAATATTGATGGATGATATCTTAAGACCATTTATCGAACACCTTTATTGTAGCCTCCTTGGATGATATTTTGACTTTTAGCAAGATTTGGGAAGATCATTTGAAACATTTGGAGATGATATTTTTAACCCTTCAACACAATTAATTGCAAGCCAACATGAAAAAATATGAGCTTGGAAAACAATTATTGTTGTGTATGGATTTGTAGTTAGAGTATGTGAATTTTCTATTGACCTAAGAAATATAAAATTCATTGTAAAATGGTTGATCCCAGATAATTTAATTGAACCAAGGCAATTCATGGGGTTAGCAAATTATTTAGGAATGAAGTGTCTCTTCAATGCACATTAGAAAAGGCAAGTAGAACCTTTCAATTCATTGCAATTGAAAACCAAGTAATTGAAGCTTTGACATGAAAGAATTGTAATGCATCAATATTAAATATAATGAAACTTGAAATTTCATTTGAAATCAAAGCAAATGTCGCATGATACATAATGGGGGAACCTTTGATCCAATGAAGGAGTTAGATAACATAAAACTTGAAACTTTTGTTGGTGCAATCATAATATACCCCAAATAAGATAAGGAATTGTACATCATAGTTTAGGCATTGAAGTACTACATGAATTATTTGTTGGGAAAACAAAAAGAAAATCACTCAAAACATAAGCTTTTATAATCCGTGTCAATTGATCCAAGTCACAAAAAACCCAGACTTCATGTTAATGGTATCCTGCAACATTTTGATTTGGTAATCAAATATTATAAATATATACAAAACCACATGGTCAATTTCCTTTAAGACCTCTTTGTTTTTATTTGACCATAGCTCTAAAGTTAAACTCTTATGTACTTGAAGAATATAAGGGATTACCTACATCTAGATCAAATTTTGGCAAATGGTTAAAACCTTACAAAACTTGTATAGATATGCATGTCTCGAGTCTTTGAGATGATTGTAGGCTTGAAGGAGGATTAAAGTATAAATTTAATAATTTTGTTGTTTAGAAAGGAGAGCCAAGAATAAG
>ML792126.1:239037-312289 GCA_009831015.1 Picea engelmannii | reverse complement strand
TTGTTTTTTTTTAAATCCACAAATAGCCACGTATTAATTAAAAGTACAAATAATGATTGATGTTACCGGAATTCTATGTGTAGTAAATGTAAGAATACACTTTGGATTTTGAGACTTTGTTTCATCTCCCAATGAGTTGATGAATGCACTTTCTCCACCGTCCAGATGTACACACCCGATCACATCAACCACAACGTTTAGCCTCGGGTTTTGTTTTGCATGCTTGAATAATGGAAATTCACATACTTTGTTTTGCAAAATGTACAGACCCGATCACGTCAACCACAATATTTAGTCTTGGATTTTGTTTTGCATGCTTAAATAATGGATGATCTCTTGTACATTAATAATTATATGTAATATCAACAAGCTATCTCGTCACTAATGCCAACCTACCCATTATTTATTACAATATGTTGAGGATAGCAAAGAATTTATGCAGAAGAGGGAAATGTTATTAATATTCCTTTGGGTGAGGTGAATCTTTCAGAATAGTCTCTTTTTGAATATTTGGTAAGCTTATGCCTTTTTCTTTGAAATTAAAGGCTTCCTCGAATTTCAATGAAAAGAGAGGGAGAGATTATAGCTACAATTGAAGGGAAAAGGGTATGTGGATTCCATAAACCTAGAATATTATGGAATCCACACACCCTTTCCATAGAATATACTAACTAGATCCAAAAACCAAAGACATGAAATATGGTACTACACATATTATAATATGTTATCAACTAAAAAACAAGCTACATGAAATTTGGACATTTGAACAAAAATTTACAAGCTAAATGAGTACATCAATAAAAAATAACATACTAACCTTGCAAGTTCAAAATCCGAGCTATTTAGATCGAGAATTGGATGTGTTCAACCGGTGGGTGACGGAAAAAATAAACAGCTCAAACAAAATCCAAGAACAGTGTCGCAACTATAGCCATTGTGTCACAAAGTCTCTTAAAGTCACGTATATATAGATCAAATAGTCAACTAGTCGTTAACATCGACCAATGAGATAGGCAAAAAAATTGTCGATATTTCCATGAAAGTTCCTGGATATTGCCACGAAAGTTCGTCGATATTTCCACGAAAATCCAAACTAGGTTAAAATAAGATTTTTGTACATATTACGATGAACTTTCGTGGCAATATCGACAAAAATCTCGCCCTGTTTAAAATAAAAAATAAAAGATGAAACTAGTGGAAGCATGGAACAAATTCGTGGAATAATCTACCCATATGTAGTAGTGATGCCAAGATGTATGCTTTATAGTGGTTTGGTTATATAAGATATGCTTCAGGCCAGCATTCCCACGGGCATTGTTGCTCATTCATTCGGTCTTTGAATTGCAAGAGGGTTATGCCTTTGTGTGTTATGGGTACTTGTTATTGTCCTGTGGTAAATTGTTGCTCCTCTGCATCGTTTCCTACCCTACTCGGTGTTGAACTGTTACACCATTACACAAACCGAGAGTTATAAAAATCCATGTGGTTCCACCGAGCTTGTTTTGAAGGGTCTCTGCCTATTGTGGATATGTTCAACCTCTAGTATCTATGTGCTTTGATGATTGAATGAACTCTTGATTACTTCTTGTATTCATTGTTACAGAACCTAATTTTGATAATCCCCAACTGTTCGCACTCTTGTCGGGCATCTTGTTGACTGTCACAGATTGGTTGAGTGGTTATGACAGTTGTTTTGAGTAATTATATTGAACTTGTTTCATTGAGTTGGTTGGAAGTTTGTGATTGGGGATGAGAATTGATATACATTCAAGGGGATTCCTCTTTTTCATTATGACAGTTGCGTTGAAAACTAGTTTGTTTTTATTGATTAATTTGGTTGATTGGGAATCAGTGATAATGTGCAATCATTGGTTGTCTCTTCACGTTATGATTTCGATTATTGTATTCTTCAGTGTGGTGTAAATTGTTAGTTGGTGGTTGTTGTGTGTTTTATTAGCCCCAGTCAAGATCATTGCAAGTTAGGGAAGCTGATGTTTGTGATTTCGTTGTTTACAGTGTATGGATTATGGACACATTGTGCATTTTTTTATTTAATTGCACCATTAGTAATGAAGCTTGGGTTTTGTATTATGGTTTCATTGCAAGTATTATTTCTTAATATAATAAAAGGCATGTGATGGCGCAGGCTACCACAACCCCTCAGGGTCCCTACGCCCGACCTCCTGGTCTAAGGATCGTTCAGTTTCTTTTATGAGCCGAAGCGGCTCCTTTTGACTCCCTGCTGGAATCTCCAGTTATCAATCCACGGGTCCTTTTCAGAAGCCCCCCTGTGCGAACAGCACTAGGCGTGAGCTCCGCTTTTCCCCAAGCGACCACAGCGCTATGACCAAGGGCCTATTCTCTAGGCGCTTGTCGCAACTCGCAATCTCACGAGTTTGTGAGTCAAAACTCTCAACTCCTCCTTTCCAAATTCACGATACCTAAAATTCCAATACAGGTATGGCTCCTTCCCTTGTCAACATTCTCCATGCATGACCACCGGCTAGTCTTAACACTAGCTCCCGTCGCAACTTCACGACTTCGCAAGTCGAAGGGTTGAGCTCTCATGCTCTTATCCCGCGAATCCCCAAGATGCAAGAAGTCAATGGAGTGTTGACTCCTTTCTCCAGGTGACGTGTGTCCACCTGTCAATCACGCGGGCCCCACCTTGTGGTTCTGCCACGTGTTCACACGAGCCTCCTCTCTCGGCACTTCATGACTTCTAATGTCGAAATTGACCCATCTCAACCTTTGAACCCCCGAATGCGTGATAGGCGATGGGGTTCCTGATCCAACGGTCCTTCTGTTCTCTGGATCCAATGGTTTTCCTCGCTCCTCGCAATTTCGTGACTTTGCAACTTAGAGCACCCAACTCTTGGGATCTCACCTTGCGAACTTTCGAGTTCGTGAAGCCTGCACTCAGACTTCTTCGGCACTTCCATTGATCCTTCGATCGCTGCCACCTGTCCTCCTCAGATGGATGGCTCAGATCTAATCTTTCATTTTCAGGACTTTTGATGTCAAGTGTCCCGACCTCTTGTCCTCAGGACTCCCGAACTCTCGAATGCCGAAATCCTGATACCAAACTCTTCTGGGACTTTTTCTCTGCTTACGAGGGTTTAAACCTCGAGCTCCTCTCGACAGATCTGACGGTTGTCAGCTATTCTGAGCGAGATCCAATGACTCAGAATCTCTTCAGCTCTGTGCACTCTTCCACTGCTCCCTGGACATGAAATCTTCAACGGCCCAGATCTCTTCGGCTAAATCCGATGGAAGTTGTGCTCCTCCTGAGATTTGGCGCTTTCTTCCCGGACTTGGAGTAATTCCAAATGTTCAAAGGCCTTGACCTTTGTTTATTTTCCCTGTGAGCTCTTCACCTTGGGTCTCGCCTACGTTCTCAAAGATGCTATTCCTCCTAAGCTTATCCTTCTGAATCCTCAAAAGGATTCTGCGACTTTTGCGCCTCTGCAGAGTCTTCACGCACACAAAGGTGTTATCTCTTCTGAGATTTTCTGAGACTCAGAATCTTAAGGAACTCGGTCCTTTTTCCCTTTCTCCTTCAGATGGAGAAACTGATGCCCTCCTGGCTATCCTTCACTCAAGCAACCTGATTGTTGAGTTTGCAGGGTGTTCAGCGACCCTGAGAAGATCCTTCAGTGGATTCTTCTTCAAATTTACAGAACTCAATAGTGTCCTCTTCCTATGCCTATCTACACACTGACTCAATTCCCTCCTCGCAGAGTTATATTGAACTCGTAGTAGATTTATTTTCTTCTTTGGAACTCACAACAAAGTTCTTCCTTTGTGCACTCCTTGCACTGGCTCAATGCCCACTTGGCAGAGCTTTACAGAACTCAAAGAGAGATTTTGTCTGCAACTGTGTTCTTCTCCATAGCCTTTCCTCCTGAGGTGTTCAGCAACCTCAAAGACCTTCCCCGAGTTGATGATTTCATCTCTTGTGCCCTCGGCACATCTTTGTCTAAATACGCAGAGTTTAAAAGTGCATCTATGTGCACGGCTTACAGAACCCACAGTGTTCTGTCACACCCTCCTGGTGTGAAGCCTCAGAGGCCTTCAACAACCTGAAATCAAATAACTCCTGCAAATGCCTAAACATACATTCACAGCATATGAAGAACACATATAGACATTCATTCAACACAGGAAATATGCAGGAAAAACTATTGTTTGTATTAAATGGCAAATGCCTGTTTTTACAAGGTATTCCTGAGCGCGAACTTCAATAGAGTTTCGGCTCCTTCTATTCTGCTCTCTACTTGCAAATTCTCTTCTCTCGACTAGCTCTTCTATTACCACTATCTCAAAATGAGATCGTAATTGATCTTTTACATGAGGGGGCTCTTCGAGCTCTTCCCTCCAATCTCACCTACCCTATTCAATTACATTGAATGGGTTGTCTAGTCCACAATCCAGATCTAGATCTCAGCCTTACAAACATTTAAGGCCTACCTACTTCTACGCTTGTGCGCATAGCATGGATTCATGGCTCAACAACCTAAAACATTTAATTACATTCATTCAAATTCAATTTGAAAACGAGGGTTGCGCCTCTCTTCAGCACGTGATTTGAAACCGTTGATGTGGCTGGCTGGCTGGTTGGCTGACGTGGAGAGATGCTCTTGTATCATACTCCTCAGCTACAAAATTCATGAGTTCCTACTCATGAGCTTCCACTCTCAGCTATGGAAATCCTCCTAGATCCCAAACAAATTTCTGGAGCTGGCTCCTCGCTTCACTTCCTTGCTGCTGCTGCTACTTTTCTTCTTAGCCTCCCCTCACTGGAAATCCTTGCTGACCTGATCATTAGCTCCCTGATCTTCTCGATCACTTCGTCCAGCTGCTCCAGTGGTTGGCTCTGCTTCTGCAGTCTCCTAAGCTACAAAAATTGACTAAAATTGGGAAGATCACCATGATCTCCCATGCCATCTTCTTCATCTTTTGTGGCCTTAAATTGCCACCCTGCTACAAAGTTCAGCTCTGCAGTCTTCATCACCTTTTCATCTCCCTGGCCAAAATCTCTGAGTGATTCCTCAGAATGCTCCTCTGCCAATACCTGCTCATGGAATTCACCTGCTGGCTCTGGATTGTTCAGCCAATCCTCTAGCATCTCTAACTCCATCTCCCATGGAGTGATCAATCTACCTGCCTGCTCTTCGGCTTCTTCTGCTACTAGCTTCAGTGCTGCAACTTCCTTAGCTTCCTGGCTAAAATTATTGATCCATTCCTAAGAATTCTCATTCTCTTCTTCTTGGGCAGCCTTAGATATCTTCTCCAATTCTTCTCTGACAGTCTCAATTGGTTGTCCTGCTTCTGTTGTTGTTGCCTCAACATCTGCAATGCAAACTTCTACCTCAGCTTGGACTAATGCTAGAAATACCTGAATTTCCCCAATCATTAGAAGGTTCCTCTTATCCTCCTCTTCTGTCAGCTCCTCGGGCTAATTCAAACTCACCTCTAAGTTTATGAGACCCTCAGATAGTTTCATCTACTCATCCTTGCCCACCTTGTAAATTGGGATTTTCCTGCTGCCCTCCTGGAAGTCTAGGGAATCAACTGATCCCATCTTTGTTCCCTTTCCCACCTAGAAAATTGGAAACTCTCAGCTACCCTCTTGGCATTCTATCAGATCCCACAGCGATCTCGATCCATTGCCCACCTGGCAATGTGAAATTCCCTGGCTGTCCTCATGACAGTCTATGAGATCCCGCAGCAATCTCAACTCTTTGCCCACCTGGCAATTGGGAATTTCCTCTCTGCCCTCATGGCAGTGCTTAAGATCTTCAGCTGATCCCAATCCATGCTCACTACTAAGGCTTCTCCCAGTCTCTGGCTCACATACCTGAACCACTTCCTCAGGTCCATCGAGGTTTTCAGCATGCCTCAACCATCCTCTTAATAGCCTATGTTGTCTTCTAGCCATCAACTCCTTGACTGGCCATTTTGCTTTCGTCTTCATGGGTCATTCATATACCCATCGTGACTTTTCATTATATTGCATATCAAATGCAAGTTCATCCATCCTTTCCCTCATCTCTACAAGTTCTTCATCCCATTCAACTTTGCTCATCAACTCTGGGTCTTTCCTTCCACCACTTGTATAGCATTTAATGGCCATCTTATTGTTCCTATCTACCCTCCTGGCAAACCTGCTACTGTCGCTCAGTGCCCCTGAGTGTTTCCTACCTCTTCTACAGTCCTCCTGACTGTCTATGGATTGTTTCCTACCTGCAAACAAATCCTTACAGAGTTTCAGCACTCTGTCTCCTTCTTGCTCCCCCTGTCTGAAATATACAAACAGAATCCAAGCTCTGATACCAAACTGATGGTGTGGGTTGCTGCAACCCCTCGGGATCCCTACGCCCGACCTCCTAGTCTAAGGACCGTTCAGTTTCTTTTATGAGCCGAAGCGGATCCTTTTGACTCCCTACTGGAATCTCCAGTTATCGATCCACCGGTCCTTTTCGAAAGATTCCCTCTGCAAATAGCACTAGGCGTGAGCTCCACTTTTCCCCAAGCGATCACAACGCTATGACCAAGGGCCTATTCTCCAGGCGCTTGTCGCAACTCACAATCTCGCGAGTCAAAACTCTCAACTCCTCCTTTCCAAATTCACGATACTCAAAATGTCGATACGGGTATGGCTCCTTCCCTTGTCAACATCCTCTGCGTGTGACCACCGGCTAGGATTAACACTAGCTCTCGTCACAACTTCGCGACTTCACAAGTCGAAGGGTTGATCTCTCATTCTCTTATCCCACGAATCCCCGAGATGAGAGAAGTCAACGGAGTGTTGAATCCTTTCTCCAGGTGATGCGTGTCCACCTATCAATGACGTGGGCCCCACCTTGTGGTTCTGCCACGTGTTCACACGAGCCTCCACTCTCAACACTTTGTGACTTCTGATGTCAAAAGTGACCCCTCTCAACCTTCAAACCCCCAAATGCGTGATAGGTGATGGGGTTCTTGATCCAACGGTCCTTCCATTCTCTAGATCCAATGGTTGTCCTCGTTCCTCACAATTTTGCGACGTCGCGACTTAGAGCACCCAACTCTTGGGATCTCACCTTGCGAACTTCCAAGTTCATGAAGCCTGAACTCAGACTTCTTCAGCACTTATGTCTATCCTTCGATCACTACCACCTATCCTCCTCAGATGGATGGACGGTTCAAATCTGATCTCGCCTTTTCGAGACTTCTGATGTCAAGTGTTCCGACCTCTTGTCCTCAGGACTCCTGAACTCCTGAATGTCGAAATCCCGATACCAACCTCTTCCGGGACTTTCGCTCTGCTTACGAGGGTTTAAAACTCGAGATCCTTTTGACAGATCTGACATTTTTAAGCTATTCTGAGTGAGATCCAACGACTCAGAATATCTTTGGCTCTGCGTGCTCTTCCACTGCTCCCTGGACGTGAAATCTTCAATGGCCTAGATCTCTTCGACTGAATCTGACGGCAGTTGTGCTCCTCCTGAGCTTTGGCGCTTTCTTCCCAGACTTGGAATAATTCCAAATGTTCAAAGGCCTCGACCTTTTATTCTTTTCCTTGCGAGATCTTCACCTTGGGTCTCACCTGCGTTCTCAAAGATGCTACTCCTCCTGAGCTTATCCTTTCGAATCCTCATAAGGATTATGCGACTTCTGTGCCTCTGCAGAGTCTTCATGCACACAAAGGTGCTATCTCTTCTAAGATTTTCTGAGACTCGGACTCTTAAGGAACTCGGTCCTTTTTCCCTTTCTCCTTCAAATGGAGAAACTGATGCCCTCCTAGCTATCCTTCACTCAAGCAACCTGATTGTTGAGTCTGCAGGGTTTTGGCTCCTTCTCTTCTGCTCTCTACTTGAAGATTCTCTTCTCTCGACTAGCTCTTCTATTACCACTATCTCAAAATGAGATCGTAATTGATCTTTTACATGAGGGGGCTCTTCGGCTCTTCCCTCCAATCTCACCTACCCTATTCAATTACATTGAATGGGTTTTCTAGTCCACAATCCGGATCTAGATCTCAGCCTTACAAACATTTAAGGCCTACCTACTTCTACGCCTATGCACATAGCACAGCTTCACGGCTTAACAGCCTAAAACATTTAATTACATTCATTCAAATTCAATTTGAAAATGAGGGTTGCGCCTCTCTTCAGCACACGATTTGAAACCGCTGGTGTGGCTGGTTGGTTGGCTTACTGACGTGGAGAGATGCTCCTGCATCAGCATGAAATTGGGAAAGTTTTACATGGTTTGTTCAATCTGGAAAAAAAAGACCTGTGTATATGTTTTATTTGGGAAAATTGTGAATTATGGACAGTGGTTGGTATTTTATAGTGATATATGATGAATAGCGACGAAGCAATGTGACTGTCTGTTTCTTTGGATTTTGTTTAAATTAAAGGAAAATAAATGAGAGAAACCAATTATTCTCTTAACAGAACTGTTGAAAGGCATAGTGATTCTGAGTATGATTATAGATGGCGTTAATTGAGAATTTGGAAGAAATTGGATGTGGGACAGTGAACAGTTTTAACACACAGTAATTGTTAATTGGTATTGCTATCCTTGTATTGAATACAGAGTTGTTTTTATGGATTAATTAATTGGTTTTATGAACAGTATTCATTCTTTTCCCTACCATTCTTTCAATTTTCACACATTACAAGTCCCCTCACCTTCCCATATTCACTATCCACTCCATGTTCTTAAAATTAAATTATAGCTAAGATAAATTATGTATTATGACAGTTAAAGGATCACACAAGGATGAATTACAGTGATATATTCTTTTGATTTACGATATAGTTGATTGCTTGATGATTTGTTGAGCAGTAATCATGATCTATCCCCCCCTCATTTTAACACTTTTCACTCAATACAATCCCTCACATATACCAGAACCCTTATTCATCCCTTGTTCATTGACAAGTATTAAACGATTTCTATGGATTGGATTGCATGAGTCTAATGTGTTGTTGAGCCAAACTTTGTTTCATATTTAAAAGAGATGGCATGTATGGTTGTTGAAGAAACTATTTTCTAATCGATAATGCATAAAGGAATGAGATTTTTCAATAGAGGTAGACATGGATGGGGTAATAGAGGAAGAGGAAATCGGAACAGGGGCCATAGAAGGCCAAGGTTTTCTATATATTTTGATGCAGACTCGCAAGAGTTGGGCCATCTATTTCAAGCTGGATTTTTTAACTAGATTGGGAAAGGAGTGGTCCAACCTAGGTCAGAAAGGCATCCCTTCCAATCCCCATGTCACTGGTATCCCAGTGCCCCCTCATGTCTCACTACAACCTGAAGTCCCTGAAAACGAAGGATGGAAAGAGATTGTCCACCCGGTAGTCTCCCAACATTGCGGATGACCTAACTTGTCTCTACCTACTCCACCTGTTAATCAAATTGTCCAAGTTGCCCCTATCCACTCACCGGTACAGTCTTCCCATGCAAGAAAAAGTTTAAAAATCGATGCCCACCATGCTCATGACAAAGGAAAAATTGTTGCTTCCCCCTCCTCACCCTCAAATGACTCTGCCAAATATGTGTCCTCCCGCATGCATTTGAGAGATGATTTCTCTCATGTTATTAGTGATATTAAGCCTAAAGGCTCCAGATAGCCTAAGGAAAATTCAGATAGATCAAAGGGTGACAGCAACAACAAGGGAAAGATTTCCTCCCAGAGTGGAAAATATGGGTTTTAATTGTTTTTATTTATTCATTGTTGAGAACAGTTGACTTCTGAAATTTTGGACAGCACACTATGTTTTGGATATATGGGTAATATACTTTTGGATATGAACACAATTATCATTGATATAAATTGTCAAATTATGAGAGTGATAATGGGAGCCACAAGGAGGGATGTGTTTGATTGATTAACTAATTGTGTTATGTTTGTTTTAGAACTAAAGGGAGTCACAAGGGGTCCCACCTACTAGTTATTATTTATTAAAAACCCTTATTATGATTTTATTACTTTTCCCCCTTAACTAAAAAGTTGGTTGATTTTTAGTTAACTTAACTAAAGAGGTAGTTTAATTACTTCAACTAATTATAATTGCTTAAAGGCAAATGGAAAAGGAGGAACAAGAGGAGAACAGAAGGAGAAGCATACTAAGGTCTTCTCTTTGATTTTTATTGAGATAATTCAATTTTCAATCATTCTTTAATTCATTGAAAGCCTAATTCTCTTTTATGATAGTAGGGTCCTATTGTAGACAGCAAGATTCAGGGTTGAATTACATCATTCAGACACTTGTTTTTCAGAGGTGTTGATCTATCTTTGATAGTCTGTGTAGACTTGTCTGTTTGTGAATTAAATTTCATGACTGATAAAGGCTATTGTGCAGAGTCGAGTGGGCAACAATCTGTGGCAAGCTAATCCATATTTTAAAGTTTAGTTTTTTACTTTCTGTCAGAAGTCCGTTTGTATGGTTTTCATTAGGGACATCTAAGTTTGACTTTGGTCCAAAGTTCCTCACGGAATTTTGTAAAGAGAACAATTTTTTTGATAAATTTGAATGGAATAAACAATGTCTTTATGTCTCATCTGTTTTGATTATTGACTTGGTGCTTTTACTTCTGTCTCTATATTTATTTTAGCATCTATTATATTCAGAAAATTACATAAATAATGAATTTTCCAGCAAACTTTCATTTATTAAAAATATCATCCTAAGCACTTGTAATCAATACTTGTGAATTAGGAAACAAATTTTGATGGCTATAAACATAGGGTGATATTGTCGTCTATATTTATTTAGCCAAGTAAGATCTAAAAATGATTGAGTAAGATCATTTCATATCTTTTCCTCAACAATATTCCCTATCCAACGCCCCTTTGATTAGTCCCCCAGACTATGATCGCGATTATATCCTCTACTTATCCGCCTCGGATGTCTCAGTTGAAAAATTCCTCGTCCAATTAGGGGATGATGGGTGTGAAAATGTGATTTACAACATTAGTAAAAACCTTTCAGGGCCACCCTTGAAGTATAATCATGATGAGAAACTTGTGTTAGCATTTGTCCTCACAGTAAAAAAACTATGGCATTACATTTTTCTTTGATATACCAAGGTCGTAGCAGATTCCAACCCCATGCAGTACTTGCTTAGTCGATGACAGATTAATGGAAAATTTGCCCGATGGATCGTTATCCTCCAAGAATATGATCTAGATTTATCTACTCCCAAAAGAAAGAAAGATCTCATCCTCTCTGAACTCATTATGGATTTTCCCTCGGATGCCAAAGCTTCCCCCATCAATGAGTATTTTCCTAATGAACACCTCTTCTTCATCTCCCTCGATACCCTTAGTACGGAGACCTCCTCCTCTACCTCTATACATAGAAGTTTGGGTCTCATATCTCTTAAGATGATCATCAATGCATTCGCCATCATGGCCCCCGATACCTCCTCATCAGAGACATTCTTTACTGAAGTGGGGTCGATACCATCCTTCGACGATGTCTTACCATTGATGGAGTCGATAGACTCTTGAATGATTTCCACAGTGACACTTGCGGTGGTCACCTCTCGGGTATGTCGACCACCCAAAAAATCATTCGAGAAGGCTACTTCTAGCCCACCTTGTTTCATGATTTCATCCACACTGTCAAGCAATGTGACAAATTACATCTTTATGAAAACAAAGCATGATCTCCACCATCTCTTCTACACCCAGTCATCACAGTCGACCCTTTTGTAAATGGGGCATAGAATTCATGACTTTCCATCCTCCATCCAGTAATGGACGCAAGTACATTGTCGTGGCAGTAGATTACTTTACCAAATGGTTCAAATCCATGCTCACATTCAACAACACCGTTGACACAGCAACACATTTTTTCTTCAACCGCGTCATTACCTGGTTCAGAGTCCCACAATAGTTAGTTTCTAAACATGGTAAACATTTTGAGAATGAGATCTTTGCAGAACTCTCCTCAAAATTAGGCTTCACCCATGAGTTTTTCTCCCCATACTACCCTCAATCCAACGAGCAGGTCAAGGTTTTCAACAAATCCCTCAAAACCATGCTACAACATATCGTCAACAAACATAAGACCAACTAGCATCATATGATGTTTTCCGCTTTATAGGCTTATCGCACGACAGTCAAAACTTCCATCAGTTTTACATCATTCCATCTCGTCCATGGCATCAAATCCACCCTCCCTATCGAGTGCTAAATCCCCATATTACGCACTGCCATAGAGCTCTCACCTGACATTGATCCAATGGAACAGTGCCTATTGACATTAGAGTCACTTGATGAAGATTGTCAATCTTCATTACAACACAATGAGGCCGCTAAAAAATGGTCCAAATCCACCTTTGACTTCCATGTCAACCCTCGCTCATTCAACAAAGGAGATCTTGTTTTATCTTATGATATCGCCCATGACACTCTAGGCCATGGGAAATTTGAGTCATTATGGCACGGACCATTCATATTCCAACATTGCCTCACTAAAGGCGCCTACATCTTGGCCTCTCCATAAGGCTACCCTCTCAAAGAACCCGTCAATGGGTTGTACTTAAAGAAATTTTATGCCTCAGTGTAGCCCCCCTACCTTACATTTCTCTTTGTACATATTTGTAGAGTTTTTAGTCTTATTTACCACCACCACTCCTCGTGTCTGATCTATCACCCGTTTTATTGAAAAATGTATCATCCATCAGTCTACCACATTAGTTATGTCGACAATGCCAGTCGTTGGACCCAGAATATCACTTTGACCACTTGGGCCATCTATACCCCCTCACATATCCTATTCCATTATGGTGGCATATGTTTAGGCTCGTCCACCAATAACCAAGATTAATATGATTTCATCATTGGTCTCCTCGCCAAGGCCAGTCGCCGCCACATTCGTCACCTTAGCATTCTATTAGATTCCCATCTTAGCATCCTGCAACTCAACAACATGTATCATGTTCATGATCCTTGCCTCTTTCGCAAATACCTGCAAGTTAGACTCTTATCTCGCAACTTTGATTCCATCACATTTACACATATTCCAAGAAACCTAAATCAAGTAGAAGATCACATGGCTAACCTAGTATTATATTGGAATTTATCACATTAACAACATTATATACATAGCATCATAGATTTTTCAATACCTAGAAACAAACATCATACATCATAAAACACAAAACATAAAGACAAGAATGGTCAATATATATCCATCATATATATATCATCATCAAGGACCCCAAATGTTTTACAAAAATAGATATACAATTGCATGTAGGCTCATGAATCCCATCATCCCTAGGAGTACAAAATGGGTATCAACTCCCCTCTACAAAAAAGGGGCTCCCAAACCCATACATACAAAAATCAGCACTCAAGGTGCCCCTAAATATCCCCCCCTCAGGCCCTCTGTCAGTCGGAGGTGCCCCACCAACTAGGGGCCCTCCATCTCCAAGAGGCAATTGATCGGTCATAGTTGACCCTGCCATTGTTGCTCTGCAGATCAACATTTGTCGTTCGGTCAATACTCCCACACACTAGTCCAAGACCTCCTCATCCTGGATGTGGGCCCATATTCCCTCTTAAACACCCTATAGGACCCTCTCAAACCATCGTCGTAGATCCTCTAAGGTGATTGTAGCATCTCCCTATGGCTCTCTAGCTGGTCCAACACCAGCATCATCTCGCCAACGCCTCTACCCAGCCCTCATCTCTCCACGCTCCTGTCGAGCTAGATCCCATCAAGCCGGCTCCCGTCGAGCCAGCTCCCCAACGACCTTTTCCTCTCTCCCCCAGGTTCCAACATCATCAAAACAAAAAAGATGTAGTGTCATCATCCATATACATATCTGATAAATATTATCTGTTGAAATCACAAAACAAAACAAATACAACACGTACCTATTTGGTCCTAGTCCTCCCCAGGAGGTAGCACCATGTCAGGATCATGCCTATAGTCCATATCTTCATATGGATATCACAGAATCACAAGTGGCATCTAACGCCACACTCGAGCCACCTTGGTCATGAAGTAGTGGCCACCCTCCCCTCCTCCTTGTCGGGCCAACACATGGGCCCATCGCATCAATGGCGTCTCTCGCTGCAACGCTGGCTCCAGTAAAATCCTTGGGCACAATAGAGGAACCCTCTACAAAAACCATGCCACCAACATGGAGTGGAATTAAAAATCACTAGAGTCGGCATGCCGACACCAGTTCAGTTGGGACATCATCTTGGTGTGCATTAGCACACCCCATGCAAACAGGTCCTCACTCAAGACCTCCTCCACCACCCTTAGTTGACCACCAGTGATCCCCTGAGTACCCAAGGATATTTAGATCCTCACCACCATGGCCATGATGCACTCATTCAAAAATTCATCGATGGCCTCAATCTGAATGACCGAACCTAACATAGGGTTCGGCCCAGAACAGTGTCGAGTCGCCATGGTCTCCACCCAATCCTCCCCTCGTATATGGGGATCAACGGCTAGGGCCCTCCCACCGAATGGGAGTCCCATCAAAAATTACATTTCCTCTATCCCAGAGAATGTAAGCTTCTCTCCCCCACCACAAAGCACTACAGATCAGTGCTCCACATCTTGATCCCTCCATCTACACATTCACATTCCTTAGGTCATCATCTTCAATTGTCCCCAGAGGAGCATTTTTCTCACCCCACATTCAAGTATGCATGCTCTCTTTCAGTTTTAATAAAATATTTGTTATATATTCTTTATCATCATATATTGTTCACGTTGGGTATTTGGTTTTTTGTGTACAGGTACTTGTTCAGCAAGCTTTACATCCTCTTCAAATATATGATCAACACTAGCATGTAATTATTCCCTATGTAAATCAATTGCATATCCCATTCACACCCTTTGACATTTTCCTTTAGGGTCCCTACATATGGCTCTGTAGTATCTTTACCTCTGCCACATTTTGGTATTGTCAACCAGTAGCACTCTCCCCCACATGAGTTGTCACATTCATATTTCCCCTCGACAACTTGACACTCATGTTGATTTCACCCCCTAGGATAGGGAGTCCTGATAGTATTTTGCACTTCTGAAAATGAACTCCATACTTCTTCTCATCATCTTGCTAACCTTCCCAATGGACTCCCAATATCATATCATCCTACACTTGGTTCTATTGACTGCACCCCTACAGTTTCATTATCCCTTCCATCTCATCCACCATCAGTTTAACCATATGTAGATTTCCCTCCATCCACTTACCTAATACAGAAACCCACCCATGGGGCCTCCACTAGTTCTCTTTCGCAAACTTGCACTCTAAATAATCCAAGCCATCTTTCACTGGGGCACCCGTTTCTGTATCTATACACTCAACCCAAATTATTCTTTATTTTTTTTTGGTAATTGTATAAATCCTTTGTTTCCAACATACACATAGATTTTTAGTCATCCTCCTCGATGGCCTTCTTTTACTTGGAAAAGCAACCCATGTCTCCCTTGGTTGCGGCATCCACCCATTTTTTCATACAGATATCATTAACAAACCTCGATTATCCTAAGTCCTTGTACCCACGATCTCTGATTTTTCCCACTTTGTTAGCCTCTGGAACAGTTTAACCCCATATCTAGTCATGCCCCTGACACTAGATTTAGTTTTACGATTGCTTCCAATCATCCTTCAACACCCCAACCAAGGGCAGTCTTGAGTCTCACATCATCTTGACTTTGTTCATGTTACCCATCCGTACCTGATATCATATATTACTCAATGGATTTCAAGTAGCCCCTTGCTTCTTGGCGTCGTGTCTCCCTTTCTATCAACATCAGCATAATTTCTAGAAGGGCAGCAGTATATTGACTCTCATTACCTTTTCAATGAGGAGTCTCGGATGGCACAGAGAGAATCATCATTTCTTATTGATTCCATTGACCCCCATAACATTTGAATTCAGAAAACTCTCATGTTACAGTGGGTCTTACTATGTGACCTTTGCAGTTTTTCATACCAACCGAAGACCTATGAATTTGTTAGGTCATTGATGCCTACGAGTCATTGACACTTCTTACAATCATCCTTTACTCACTTCAGAGCTCGTTCACCATTCAGAACTATCATCTTCTGTGGTCAAATCGATCCGGAGGGCGTTGCATTTATCTACATCATCATTCATCTTCAGTTACAATCCCACAATTTGGGTTTCATGACACGAGCATGGGGCATGTTCACCTCGTTTGTATACAGATTTTATTTTTCTCCTAGAGAAAGGTTTGGTTCCCATAGTTTTCCCTCTCCTGCTAGTGGATTGCTCTTGCAGTTCCTCTCTTCACTCTTCCTTACAATGGAATTCTCGGCAAAAGAAACATTGATGTATTCTGGCTATATGTATTCTCCTAACCTCACACATCAGGGGGCATTTGTTATCACTGAAAAATCATCTACAGCATTGCACACAATGGTTGAAAAAAGACATCAATTTCAGTAGCAATTAGTACACCTACAGCACCAAAATCCATCAAAAGGCACAAAAACTATACACTTGGTTCAAAAATTAAAGTTCACAAATTCACCAAAGGGAGCACGCGCACAGTGCGCAGAATGCACAAGCTAACACAACCCTCAGTGTGCAGTGTGCGCAAGATGCACGAGTGTCTATGAGAAAATCCACACACTCCTCATGAACGACACATTTATGAATATTGTCAGCCTCTCAACCACTTCTAGTCCAACCCCCAACATGATTTGACACTCAGATCTGAACAAAATCTAGCTTGGAGGTTGGTCAAGGGCTAGGAAGTGCTCTAAAAGGCCCCTTGTTCACACTATTAACCAATTGTATCTTTCCATGAATGGACAATATAAATATGTGCCATGGGTGTGCTAGAAAAATAAGAACTTCAAGATATTATTATGTTGCATGAATTCTTCTTTGAGAATCCTCTTTTCTCTTTGAATCATTCAAGAACTATAGCAAGGGCCATTCCACTCACCTCTTGAGAGGATTGGCATTGTATTTCTTCACCATTGTCACTTTCTATTGCATGAAGAGAAGAGCTCTTTCTTAGGGAACTCAAGATCCCTACCAAGGAGGAAGAGAGGATTCATAAGTTCCTACCTTTCTCTACAGTGTTAGACTATCAATATATTGATCCATTGGTAGCTATATGATGGTCATTTTTTTCTTTTCATGGTTCTAGTTCTTGCAAGCTTATCTAACATTTATTTCTTTTTATTTTTAGTTTTATTTCCTTGTTTCATGTGTATTTGGTTATCTAATCGACCCATAAACCTCTATCTTGTTTAGTTGACTTAACTAAGAATACAAGTGTTGTGTTTTTTCTCACCCATGTGACAAAACCAACACAACACCTGTATTTTTGCAAAATTCTATCCAGAAATTTCCTTTAAATTTTGCATCCCTATCACTGAAAATTACCCTTGGAAACTTGACGCAGAGCGCGCCACCAAGGAATGTCTGCTTATAGGATATTCTTATTCTTCTCGGACGAAGAGATCCAAGGCTCTTCTATTTCCCTATCGGGAAATATCTACCCACATATTCTCTTCTCCTGCGTGATCCCCCTTCTTGACTTATCGGAGAATCGGAACTCACAATTTTGCGAGTCCAAAGGCTAGTAGTCGGGTGTGAATCTTATGAGTCCCCGAGCGCCGATATGAACCAACACTGACCTCTCCTTTCTTATATCGCGACTTTGCAACTCACTATATTAAGCACTTGGGTTTCCAACTCTCGATACCCGATGCGCCGAAATGTTGATGCGCACGTGAGTTGACTTTTCAACGGTCCCTTATTTTGCCGGGACTTCGGACTTCGCGGGATCGCGAATCCTAATGCCAATATTTCGGGACTTCTCATGGAGAGATCCCGATGACTTCGTGCCACCTATATTCCACTCACTCTGACTGTGGCCCACACAATCCTTCCGTTGGGATATCGTGTCTCGCGACTTGGAGTACCAAATGCTTGGACCCTTATCCTGCAAACTTTCGAGTTCGTGAGATCTCTTCCACCTGTCCTCTTCACATGGACGGCTCCTAGTCCTCTCGCCACTTCACAGCTTCTCGTATCCTCACGCTTCGTGTCCCTTGACACCGAATTCTCAGCCCTTCCACTCATGAAATTCCCACACACGATGAGCCACCTGTCCACTTGCCAACTCCTGTGGTCCCACACTGTTCTCGTGGTCGTCGGAATATCGCATATCACGATATCGCGATCGTTTCACTTGTTCATGGAACCTTCGATGTCCCGAACCCTGATATGGGGTAACACCTGTTCTCCACTCAATTTCTATGACTGTGGGGTCGTCGCATTTCAGAGTTTCGCAACTACTCCTGCAATAATTTTCTCTTCACCGAGAATCCTGATATACCAATCCCCGATGCACGTGAGAGCTTACTCCTCCACGTCCCCACTTCCTCATCGCCCCATCGGGTATCGCGAAATCGCGATTTCTGATGCAACGATTTCCTTGTCTTCAAAAACCTCGATTCCTCGATCTCCGATTCCTTGGAATCTATGGGCACGCGTCCTCCACAACGAACGGTTCTGATCTTATCGGAATATCGCGCCTCGCAATATCGCAATTTTTGTTGTGAACTTTTGCAACTTCACCTTGCAATTCCCCGATGCACGATTCTACGTGTAGATCCGACGGCTCCTGTGGCACGGATCAACGGTTATGCTCCTCCTGAGCTCCAACCCTCTGACGTTCTCGCCGTAACCTCCTTGCAGTTCTGCAAGATCCAATGGCCCTCGGAACTTCGTGAAATATCCTCAGAGGATTTCGATCGTCCGTTCTTCCTTCGCTAACTCTATGAAAGGAAGAAGTGTCTCTCCACAGGACTCTTCCACTTACTCGTCGATTCAGCGATACTTCCCTTCGACCTTCCACGGCAGATTCCCTGCACTTGCCCTTCAGTGAAATTGAAGGCCTATTCCTCCAGAGCTTGTTCTCGACTTATCAAGTCCTACAGAGAACCTCTTGCGCACACATTTTGTGGAAATTCTTCAACCTCGACTGAATATTGAAATCATTCGACTCTGCGCACTCCTGCAGCAGCAGTCCTTCAATACTTCGCTGAATTCCACGACCGAGACTCTCCTTAGCCTGCGCACTCCTTGCACGGCTCGTATAACCCAAATTCACTCCTGGGTGTATGAGAACAAGAGTTAACTATCTGGGCCTTTTGTCAATGCACTCCTTGCGGACAACTTAAACTGCACTCCTTGCAGGAGTCCTTGCTCAGATAGAGAAACAATTGTAACTCATCCCACTTCTTCTCAGACTTCAATCTCAACTCATGAAATCATTCACACATCATAATAACAAATGCATGCCAGGAAGTAAATACTCATGAGCACAGCATTCAACACACATACACAGAGAATAACACAACAGCCATGAATCTGAATCAACTTCTTCTATTAATTCAAGATCTATACATGGGTGTTCCTCTGCAGTTCTTTGTTTCTCTCCTACGCTCTGGATTTCTTCTAACTCTTCCTCCCCCCTGTTACAATATACAATGAGGGTGTCTATATCCATTTTCTCTTTTGGACTCTAAAGCTATCAAATCTAAAATTAAATTCCTATCTACCATCATTAACTACTATAAATGCCTCTGTCTATCTCAGATGAGAGTGGGGTGCTCAAGGTCTGATTACATTTTTACCAAGGCACCTACATTGACTGATCTCATTTATGCTTGGCGCACCAACTTCAAGGGAATATTTAAAAAATTGGTGTTGGCGTGTGCCCAGCTATCCTTTGTCTTCTGCGTTGGCTCGCTTGTCTCGGGAGATGCTCCTGCATCAAAACCTATGTAACTTATAAATGTTTTTGCAAAAAACATCTGCAATTTGTTTTGTTGAGTCAGTTTTTCTTACCGCCATGAAATGTGCATATTTGGTTAATTTGTCAACCACAACAAAAAAATTATCCTTCCCATCAGACATGGGTAGCCCTTCAATGAAATCCATTGAGATCTCTTCCCATTTTTTTTTCAGGAATATGTAGGGGATGAAGTAATCCTGGAGTCATAAAATTTCCATTTGTATTCCTTTGACAAATTTCACATTCGACAACAAATATTTGAATATCCTTATTCATTTCTTTCCAATCGAATGATTTTCATGCATTATAGTAGGTTTTGAAAAAACCCACATGTCCTTATGCTGGGGAGTTGTGTGACTCCTGTAAGACCTTCATTTTAAATTTTGAGGATGGAATTAGGTAAATTATGTTCTTGTACCATAAAATTTCATTTTTCCATTCAAATTTGGGGTTTTGGTCTAAATTGTTGATTATGGAATTAGATTCAGGATCTTTGGCATACTCAACTCAAATCTCATCCAACCAATCCGGAATGACTATTGTTGTTGCATATGCTTTTACTTCCTCATATTTTCATGATAGTGCATCATCAACTATGTTGTCTTTCCCTTTTTTGTGTATTATTTCCATATCAAAGGTGGAAAGTTTCTCCATCCACTTTTGTTGTTCTATGGACAATGTTTTTTGTCTTAGTAAGTATTGGAGACTAATGTGATCAGTACATATCGAAAATTTTCTTCCTAATAGATATTGTCAGCACTTAGCTAATGCATGCATAATAGCTAACATTTCCTTATTATAGGTAGATTTTAACTCTTCCTTTTTGTTGAGCTTTCGAATTCCAAATGTTATTGGGTGGCCATCTTGCATTAATACTTCTCCTATTCCAATTCCTGATGCATCACATTCTACTACAAAGGGTTTTTCAAAATCTAGTGTTGCTAACACAGGTGTAGACGACATAACCCTTTTTAATGTTTCAAAACATTCTTGTGCATTGTTATCCCATTTGAAGGAATTTTTCTTTAATAAGTTTGACAAGGGTGTCATTAAATGAGTGTAGTTCTTGAAAAATCTTCGATAATAACCCGTTAATCCAAGGAATCCCCTTAGTTTTGATATTTCTTTGGTTTTGTTAGCGATATTTCTTGTAAGAGGGGCTAGAACACAAAAGTTTGGGTTAAAAACCCACTTGTCCTAAGTTTTGGGTGATAATGCACCCGCGATAAGCAATGTGCAAGTTCTAGCAGTCGCGATTCGTGCGCCCGGATCAACGGCGAGTATTGAATTACGGACCCCCCTTACCATTCTACCTTTAAGAGGGGGGGGGGGTCCAAAATCGCGGGCGCACCTCTCCAACGATCCAGATCAGCGCACCCAGATCAACGGTGATAAAGACCATTCCGGACCCCCCCTGTCTTTCTATCTTTAAGCGGGGGGAGGAGGGGGGGTCTGGAATCGAGCGAGCAGCTTCCGACGGCTAAGATTACATCGCTTGGATCAACGGCCCTTGGACAACCCCATCCTTCCCAGTCGCTCTGTGTTTAGCTAGCATGGGCCCTTCTCCCGTCTTGTCATCTTCCAGACCCACCTTTCCCCTGCTGTCGCGTGTCACCCATCCACCCCCACTCTTTGGTCTGCATGGTCCACCTTCCTTCTCATCATCCACTTGTCGATTCTCCATGTGTCCCGCTCCTTCCCACGTCATCCCTTCATCGAAAGGTGAGTTCATCATCTTGCATCGTCCCTCCTTCCGCCTGTTGTCTTCCGCCATGATCTGTCCTCTGTCACCCTTCTCACACCTCGTCATTTCTTCCACGACCTCATAATCCGACGCCATTACTCCTATCATGCGCCCCATTCTCCACACTGGCCTCCATGCCTACCCATCAGGCCATTCAGTCATTCCAGGTGGCAGCTCGAGGAGCCTTCCATATCCCAAGGTGCTGAGTTGGCCAGGTCATCCTCAATCCCCATGAAGTAGTTATTGAAGCAGTTGGTAGTGGTTAGACATCGTCTCCGCCATAATGGGAGAGTCGGTAAATGAATTAAAGGCACGTCGATTCACCGTTGGAACTGTCAAAGAATTAGATTGCGTCTGACATAAGTTGCACGATCTTTCAGGTGTTGGCTGTCAGAAGGCATGCAGACGCAAAGCTTTCAATGTAGTATCTTGGTTTAGTTGTTGTAGCTAGTTTGAGTATATGAAGGCGTTTTCTCCATTTTTGTATCTATCGATGGTAGAGCTAAGCTCCCGACTCTAAAGTTTCAACAAATATTCTGGTTTCCCGGTTATGCCTCTGTGTTTGAGATTTCTTGGTTTATGACAAACAGTTTTATTTTTCCATCTATGTTCCATCTCATGCCAGGGAGTCCACAGTCGAAGGATTCATGTGGATTGAACAATCTTGTTATGATAAAGGATTTTTTATGGCATTTTTGTGTTCTCTGGTCTTCTGTGTTTGAATGTAAAAGGATTTTTCATTTGGATGATTTCTTCTCCAGTCTGTTATAAACCGGATGTTTGTGATAGACCTTCACACTCTTCTAATGAAAGTCTTCCCCCTACTCACCTTTTACTACGACTCATTGTTTGAAGTTTATCAAGACCTCACTCATCCATGCATGTCTGGCCTAGTTTCTGAGTTGATATGATATCGTTCTGAGTTTTCCTCCATTTGATCACTCTTTAAAACAAATCGTGACATTAAATTGATGGGCGTCGGGCTCTGCTCCTGCAAGCAATCCAGGAGTGACTTCCGTCCGCCAACATTTCTGGCGTCGTTGTCGGGGATGAAGTTGAATATTTTCCCTGGGATTGAACGACAAAGATTAAGCTGATTCTGAAAGTGCATCAGAGATCAGAACTTGAAGATTGCTATTGTGCATCTGGTGACTCCATTGTGATGACTCCACTGCGGTGAACCCGTTGGATCAGTTGTGGGTTCTGGCGGCAGACACACGCGGTCCCATCCACAACTGCCTCTGGCTACAACTGAAGAAGATCCAGAGGTGATTCTCAGAAGAGGAAAGGCCCCTCAAGGATAAAGATTCTCATCCGAATTAGGTATTTCCCCACCTCCTTCTGTAAAAACTCCATTCTCTTACTCTCAGCTTTCGAGTCGTCCTTCCTCTGAGGTTTCTCATTTCTTGAATTTCGGGAGTGTTCCTGCTGATTTTTCTCCTCCTGGTCTAGTATCAGAGGGAGAGATCCTTGTAACTCCCCTCTCCCTCGAAGTTGTGCCTCAGTATAAACCTCAGGCCTCAGAAGATTTCACCACCCCTCCTTTTATTACTACTATTGTACAGGGAGAAGCATCTGCACATTCAGGTCCCTTGGACCTCTCTCTGTTCTCCCCGTCGTCTCCTTTCAGAACCTATTTTCCGACATCTCCCGTTCACACTCATTCTCCTCCTAGTTCTCCTCCACCTAATATTCCTATGGCTGGTGCTAATCCTCCTTCGACCATAATGGATGCCATAGTCGCTGCTAGATATGCTCCCTTAATCCTACCCCATCCTATGAGTCCTCTCCCTACTGGAGACTACTTGAAGTATATGCCCAAGTTCATTAGGGAAGGGACATAACTGTAGAAGAGAACATCGCTGCTTTCTACAGTTATGCAGACAATCTGAACATTGAAAATGAAGATGTCTGGATGAGATTCTTTGTTCAGAGCTTGGATGGTGAAGTTAGGAAGTGGTTTAGAGGATTGGCCCCTGGATCTATTGCTGGAATTGAAGCCCTAGATGTTGTTTTCCTGAGGTAGTGGGGAGATATTAAAGATTACATATATTACATGACTGAGTTTGGGTCTCTGAAAAAAATGAAATGAGAGTCTGTCTCTAACTTCTCCAAAAGATTCAATAAGATGTATAACAAGATTCCTGCAGAGGTAAAGCCCTCTAAAGCCTCTGGTCGGATTTCCTATGCCGGTGCATTTGACCCTGATTTATGCCTTTTACTAAGAGAAAGAAGAGCCACCTCCTTAGCTCAGATGCAAGATGCAGCTATAGAAGTAGAATCCAACATATTAGCAGCTAACAGACTAAGGAATAAAGCTGACGCAGACAGAAGAAAGGGAAAGCTAGAAGCCTCAACTTCTGGCCCATCACTGCCCCACCCTCAAGTAAATGAGTTGGCCCAGGTGATGAACTTTCTGAAAGAAGAGATGGAGATATTGAAAGTGGAAAGGAAACAAATGAATAAGGGCCTTCAGAACACCGAGAACAGAGGAGGTTTCATAAGGCCAAACAATTTTGTTCCTCCAACTATGGACAGAGAGAAGGAGAGAGACAGGGATGACCAAAGAATTCAGGCTCCCTTCCAGAACAATTTTGTGGCTGATGAAGAAGAAAAGGAAACAGACGAACCTGAGCCTAAAATCCACAGCTTAGAAGTCACTCCTCCTTTCCCTCATCTGACCCAATCAGCATACGAGGAGTCTCTCATGAACATTCAACTGAATGAATTGAGCAAAGAAGACAAAGCTAGTGCTGGTTGAGGCAGATATAACCTGAGATCGGATAAAAGGGCAGCAGTATCTGATGTTCTGGAGTAGTCCACTAGAACAGAGAGGCATGCTAATGAGATAGCAAACAGTCACAGAGGTAAGAAGGCCCAACCCCTCTCTCCCATTGTCCAAAATCATGTTCCTGAAATTAGAGAAATTCCAAAGCTTACATCCTCTTTTAATTTCGAGCATGAGATCCAAAAGGTCAGAATCCCTATGCCCCTCACCGAACTAATCAAACATGGAGAATTCATGAAGCGCTTCTCTAACCTTTTAAAATCTGAAGTCTCTGGCCCTTCCACAGACTTCATAAACCTCCAAGACGAAAAGCCGGCAGTTATCCTAGGCCCCATGGTAGAAGACAGAGATGACTCATCCCCTCCCTTCTACACCTCCCTGAGCATACATGACAAAGTACTGCACAATTGTTTGATGGATTCACGAGCCTCTCATAACCTCATGCCCAAAGCCGTCATGGAAGAATTAGGACTGGAAGTCACTCGAGCCTATGATGACCTCTATTCTTTCGACTCCAGGAGAGTGCAATGCTTGGGAGTCATCAAGGACCTGGTAGTCTCGTTGTTTCAGCTGCCCATGAAGAGTATGCTCATGGATATTGTGGTAGCTGATGTTCCCCCCAAGTTTGGCATGTTGTTGTCAAGATCTTGGATTAAGAGACTTGGAAGGACGTTACAGATGGATCTCACATATGCCACCATTCCAGTCTTCGGAGGGGAACACAGGAGATTGTACAGAGAAGCAAAGCTAGCCTACATTGTCAGTGATGAAGCAAAACCCACTAATCACCCCATATTTGCACTTGACACTGACTTAGGTTCTAGCTTGTTACAGGTCACCGAGATCCCTGAGGCCCCCTTACAAATCAGAAAGAAGACCACTCTTAATCAAGAGATGCCCCCTCCAACCACTTTTGTTTGGAAGATGTTCTTTGATGGGGCCTCTTCCAGTATAGGGGCAGGTGCCGGAGTGGTATTCAGATCCCCCTCTTAAGAGACCATATCTCTGTCATAGAAGCTGGAATTTGAAGTCACCAACAACGTGGCAGAGTATGAGGCTCTGGTTCTGGGATTAAGAGTTGCAAAGGAGATGGGAATAAGGGAGATGGTTGTGTTTGGGGATGCAGAATTGATTGTCCAGCAGGTCAAAAACATTTATCATACCAAGCACCCTCGTCTCAAGAATTACAGAAACGAGGTATGGGACCTAATTGACAGTTTCTTCCTGGATTTCAACATCTCTTTCATTCCAAGGGAAGAGAATGCTCCGGCCGATTTTCTAGCTTTCTCAGCTAGTTTGTTCGAAGTTCCTGTGCTGCCCACTACCAACTCTGGTGTCGAAATAAGATACAGACCCTATGTACTGGACAATGTCAGACATTGGAAGGTATTTGAAGATGATCAGGAGATCAAAAAATTCCTCCAATCCATTGATGACTTTTCTGCGTCACACATAGATGAGGAGCCTGACGTGGAAAGTGACCATCACCCTCAGGAGTTTATGAATGAAATTGCTAACCACCAGATTATACAGCTACCAAGCAACCACATACCGAAGGGTCTAATCCCATTAGAAAGGTTGTTTAATGGAAATGATGTGGCAGTAAAGGGTAGAGTTTCAGGTGATGATGCTGACGCAGATGAGTGTGACATAGGCACACCGGGGGAGCCCAAGTTTGTCAATATGTCAAAGAGTCTGACTGAGGAGCAGAGGGTCGAATATACTAAGTTGTTGAGGGAGTTTGTTGATGTGTTCGCATGGACCTACGAAGATCTCAAGACATATGACACATCATTCATTGAGCACAAGATCCCATTGAAATAAGAGGCCAAGCCATTCAACCAGAAGCTGAGACAAATAAATCCCATGCTATTACCTGTCATGGAGAGAGAGGTGAAGAAGCTGTTGGATGCCCAAATCATTGTCCCCTTGAGATACTCCGACTGGGTGGCCAATTTGGTCCCAGTAAGGAAGAAGAATGGAGAAATCAGACTCTGTGTCGATTTCAGGAATCTGAATAGAAGTTCAAGGAAAGACAATTATCCCCTGCCCAACATGGAGCATATATTGCAGAAGGTCACTGGCGCATCTAGAATATCTATGATTGATGGATTTTCTGGTTATAATCAGATATCAATCATGCCTGAGGACAAAGAAAAGACAGCCTTCACCACTCCTTGGGGCACATTCATGTATGCCAAAATTCCTTTCGGACTGATGAATGCGGGAGAAACATTTCAGCGAGCCATGGACATAGCCTTCATCGGAGAAAAAGATAAGTTCGTGGTGATTTACTTAGATGATATAACAGTCTTTTCCAAGACTGATAAAGAGCACCGCTACCACTTGAAGAAATTTTTCCAGAAGTGTCGCAGGTTTGGCCTTTCCCTCAATCCCAAGAAATCAGTGTTTGCTATGCAAGAAGGGAATTTGTTAGGCCATATAGTATCAGCAGAGGGAGTGAGGATTGACCCTGACAGGGTAAAAGAAATTTAGGCTCTGTCACTTCCCAGATCTAAGAAAGAGGTTCAGGCATTTTTGGGAAGGATCAATTTTCTGAGGAGATTTGTCTCAAATTTTGCTGAGTTGGTGAAACACATCACAGCCATGCTCAGAAAGGGGAACGAAGTGAAATGGACCTCTGAACCCAGAGAATATTTTGTCCGAATAAAGAAGGCGTTGACTGAGGCACCTATACTAATCAGTCCCGATTATTCCAAAGATTTTCTGATATTTTCTTTTGCTTCTTGTGGTACAGTATCAGCAGTCTTACTGCAGAAAAACGATCTAGGGAAAGAACAGCCTATTGCCTTCTTTAGCAAGGCGTTGAGGGATGCAGAACTCTGATACGAGATCATGGAGAAGCACGCTTATGCCCTAGTGAAAGCCCTCAAAGATTTCAGATTCTATGTCTTGCATTCAAAGATCATTGCGTATGTCCCTTCAACCTCTATGAAGGACATTCTTATACAGCTTGACATAGATGGAAGAAGAGGTAAATGGATCGCCAAGATACTAGAGTTCGATCTGGAGATTAAGCCTGCCAAGATGATAAAGGGGCAAGGTTTAGCCAAGTTGTTGGCTGAATCAAATTGCAGGGCCTTGGGAATCAATTTCATCAATAAGAAAGCTGATTGATCCGACAGGAGTCCCCAAAGAGATTTTCCACTAGCAACGTGCACCTGGTACAAGGATATCTTGTACTTTCTGCAAGAATTGAGGCCTCCTGATGGAATGGAAAAAATAAAGGCAAGAGCTTTAAAGCTCAAAGCTATCAGGTATTGCCTCATAAACCAGGCCTTGTATTGGAAATACCCCCAGGGGGTATTACTGAGGTGTCTGGACCCACAGCAGGCCCAGAAGGTTATGTTCGATTTCCATAGCGGTCTCTGTGGAGGTCATCATTTTTGGAAGACCACATCTCACAAGATCCTCCGAGCTGGATATTACTGGCCCACCTTATTTCCTAATGTCTGCCGGGAGGTTAGAGATTGCATCAAATGCCAGAAATTCTCAGGGAAGCAGCACCTCAAATCTCTTCCATTAAATCCTTTAGTAGTTTTAGCACCCTTTCAGCAGTGGGGATTGGACTTTATCGGGGAAATTCATCCTCCCTCAAGTGGCCAGCACCGTTGGATTCTGACTGCGACCGACTACTTCACCAAATGGATAGAAGTTGTTCCCACCAGAAGCACTTCTCACAAAGTGATTATCAGCTTCCTGGAAGATATTATATCCAGATTCGGTTGCCCCAGCAGAATCGTCACTGATAATGCTTCCCCCTTTCGGTCTGAGCCTCTGGTCAAATTCTGTGAACAGTTCCAGATTGCACTAATTTACTCCACTCCCTACTATCCTCAAGGAAACGGACTGGCAGAGTCCTCCAATAAAATTCTAATCAAGCTTATCAAGAAGCTACTGGAGGACAATAAAAGGGCCTGGGACTCAAAACTCAAATTTTCTCTTTGGGCTGATCGGGTGACAACAAAGAAATCGTTGGGCATCTCACCTTTCCAACTGGTTTATGGAATAGAGGTTGTTTTCCCCACTCAGCTTGCCTTACCAGTGGACAATCACCTCCAGGACTTTGAAGGAGAACCTAACCATGTGCTCAGGAGGATCCATCAAATGGTGGAAATGCAACAGGTCAGAGAATAGGTCATGGAAAGAGCCTACAATCATCAGCAGAAGATCAAGCAGGCTTTTGATAGAAAGAGTAAAAAGAAGGGATTTGAGCTGGGTGATCTGGTGCTCAAATGGGATGCACCCAGGAAGGAAAAGGGAAAACACAGTAAATTTGATGCCCTCTGGTGCGGACCTTTCAAGATCCTTGAAGTATTCTCAAACAACACTTACAGGTTGCAAGATATGGAAGGAAATGAAGTTTTTAGCAGCCCAGTAAATGGGCATTTCTTAAAAAAGTGTTTTATGTGAGCCGCAGTTGGCTCTTTTTGTTTTGTTTTGTAAATATTGTTTCTGTTTTTGTTTTTCAGACTAATAAACGACTCCATATCCCAACATCAAAGGCACTGAATCTGCAAAAGAGTTCTTAGAGCATCACAGGGATGACTCTATCCCCCATGGAGCCAAATGTTAGCGATATTTCTTATAAGAGGGCCTAGAACGCAAAAGTTTGGGTTAAAAACCCACTTGTCCTAAGTTTGGGTGATAATGCGCCCGCAGTAAGAAATGTGCAAGTTCTATCGGTCGCAATTCGTGCGCCCGGATCAACGGCGCGTATTGAATTCCGGACCCCCCTTACCATTCTACCTTTAAGCGGGGGGGGTCCGAAATCGTGGGCGCGCCTCTCCAACGGTCCAGATCAGCGCGCCTGGATCAATGGCGATAAAGACCATTCCAGACCCCCCCTGCCTTTCTATATTTAAGCGGGGGGGTCCGGAATCGAGCGAGCAGCTTCCGACGGCTAAGATTACAGCACTCGGATCAATGGTGCTTGGACAACCCCGTCCTTCCCAATCGCTCTGTGTTTAGCTAGCATGGGCCCTTCTCCCGTCTTGTCATCTTCCAGACCCACCTTTCCCCTGCTGCCGCGTGTCACCCATCCACCTCCACTCTTTGGTCTGCATGGTCCACCTTCCTTCTCATCATCCACTTGTCGATTTGCCATGTGTCCCACTCCTTCCCACGTCATCCCTTCACCGAAAGGCGAGTTCATCATCTCTCATCGTCCCTCCTTCCGCCTGTTGTCTTCCACCATGATCCATCCTGTGTCACCATTCTCACACCTCGCCATTTCTTCCACGACCTCATAATCCGACGCCATTACTCCTATCATGCGCCCCATTCTCCGCGCTAGCCTCCATACCTACCCATCAGGCCATTCAGTCATTCCAGGTGGCAGCGCGAGGAGCCTTCCATATCCCAAGGTGCTGAGTTGGCCAGGTCGTCCTCAATCCCCATGAAGCAGTTATTGAAGCGGTTGGTAGTGGTTAGACATCGTCTCTGCCATAATGGGAGAGTCCGGAAATGAATTAAAGGCACGTCGATTCACCGTTGGAACTGTCAAAGAATTAGATTGCGTCTGACATAAGTTGCATGATCTTTCAGGTGTTGGTTGTCAGAAGCCATGCAGACGCAGAGCTTTCAATGCAGTATCTTGGTTCCGTTGTTGTAGCTAGTTTGAGTATATGAAGGCGTTTTCACCATTTTTGTATCTATCGATGGTAGAGCTAAGCTCCCGACTGTAAAGTTTCAGCAAATATTCTGGTTTCCTGGTTATGCCTCTGTGTTTGAGATTTCTTGGTTTATGACAAACAGTTTTATTTTTCCATCTATGTTCCATCTCATGCCAGGGAGTCCACAGTCGAAGGATTCACGTGGATTGAACAATCTTGTTATGATAAAGGATTTTTTATGACATTGTTGTGTTCTCTGGTCTTCTGTGTTTGAATGTAAAAGGATTTTGGGTTTGGATGCTTTCTTCTCCAGTCTGTTATAAACCGGATGTTTGTGATAGACCTTTGCACTCTTCTAATGCAAGTCTTCCCCCTACTCACCCTTTACTACGACTCACTGTTTGAAGTTTATCAAGACCTCACTCGTCCATGCATGCCTGGCCTAGTTTCTGAGTTGATACGATATCGTTCTGAGTTTTCCTCCATTTGATCACCCTTTAAAACAAATCGTGACATTAAACTAATGGGCGTCAGGATCTGCTCCTGCAAGCAATCCAGGAGTGACTTCCGGCCGCCAACAGGTTTGGGCCATTTTGTGATTGCCTTGATTTTTTCAGGGTCCACCTTGACTCCTTCTTGAGATATGACATGACCAAGGTACTCTACTTCTTCTTTACCAAAGGAAAATTTTGATAGTTTTGCATAGAACTGATTTTTCTCTAAGAGAGAAAGTACTTGTTCTAAATGCTTCATATGCTCCTTCCAAGTTTTACTATAAATAAGAATATCATCAAAGAAGACCAATATGAACTTACTTAAGTAGGGATGAAAATTTGACTCATAGTTGCTTGGAAGGTAGCTGGTGCATTGGTTAGACTGAACGACATGACTTTAAACTCATAATAACCTTCGTGTGTTCAGCAGTTTTTTGTACATCTTCTATTCTTACTTGAATCTGGTAGTACCCTGATCTTAAATCCAATTTTGAGAAGTATTTAGATCCATGGAGTTTGTCTAACAACTCATCTATGAAGGGTATAGGAAATGTTTTTTTTATAGTTATTTTATTTAACCCTCGATAGTCTATACATAGTCTGAAAGATCCATCCTTTTTCCGAACTAGTACTATTGGGCCTGCATATGGGCTCTTTCTTGTCGTAATAACCCCACATTTCAATAGGTCTTGAATTATACTTTCTGTTTTCGTATTATGGTGGTGAGGATATCAATAAGGTTTAATATTAACTGGTGTTGAATTTGGCTTAACCTCGATTATATGCTCTATGTTTCTATTAGGTGGCAGATTCATAGGTAAGTCTTGGAATAACTTGTCGTATTTTTGGATTAATGTTTGAATCTCTGGATGTTGAGACTTGACTATTCTTGTTGTTAATAACTCCATCTGATGACAGTGTTCCATGTAAGCTGGTGCTCCTTTTCGAATTAGTTTCTCCATTTCTTGTGAGGATATAATTTGGGTGGGAGGCGGTTTGAATCTGTATAATTTGTATTGTCTTCCTTCCCATTTGAATTTTATAAATTGTTTTTGGTGATTTGCAGAATAGGTCCCTAGCATTTGCAACCATTGAATTCCCAAGATGTCATCTAGTCCTCCCAAGGGTACGATGTAGAATCCAAATTTGAATTCGTAATATGATACTTGAAGCTTGATCTTGTGACATTTTCCTACGCCATCAATTTTTTTCCATCTTATGTTGGATTACTTAGAGGGGGGGTGAATCAGTAATAGAGCAATTATAATCCTTTTTAAACAAAATAATCCAATTGTTATATCAATGTATAATTATCATCCAATAATGAGCAATGAAAAAATGAACAATCATACACATACACAGTACACTAGTGTTTTACGTGGAAACCCAAAGAAGGAGAAAACCACAGAATGATTTTTCTTATATGTCTTGAAGAATTACATCCATTGGAAGCACCAACTTCCTTTGTTTTCTAGTTGCAACTGGAAGGAGGCTCCAACCACCTATTTTCTCAGGCTACAACCACCTGTCCTTGCCCCATCCAACTGCCCTGAAGTAGAAGTAGAATGATGGAACTATTGTCACACTATCATTGTGAGATATATCATTGTAAACCTTTACCAATAAACCTGAACCATGCATCAACCTGTACCTCAACCTATAATCAACTTGTACCATAAACAAGTGCATCAACCATGCACCAACCTATACCAAACAACCTGTAATCAACCTGTACCATAAAAAAGTGCAACCAAACATGTACCCAGTATTTACCAATCATGTGTCAACTACTTATCAACTATGGCTCATCAATATGTACCAACATCATCAACTATACACCTCATGTATGTGTCAACTCATCAACTACTTGTCTCAACCATGTACCCAAAGCCCTCGTCAATTTCATCATCCAAATATGATTTGTAACTCTGTAATAGACCTGGTGTATATGATCACATACCTGCAAACCTTCCTTAACTTTAACAACAAGAGACTAGCATTTTCATCAAACTTTAATTTAGCCTCACATGACTAGTTTTGGATTAGTCAACAACCCTAACTTGAAATAATCATAACTTTGTACCTATAATGAATAAAGATCTGAAACTGATACATAATGTTCTTTAGTGTTTTTAATGAAATTCCTCTAGGTTTCACTACTTAGAACCTCTCAGAAAAGGATTTATATCAAAAATGGCATACCTTGTTGAATTCTTACGTATTCTAGAGAGAGACCTTGTAGAGCATGCCCTGCATGGAATATTTGTTGAATCAATCTAAAATAGTTACACAGAATAATAAATAGTGTACTATAACCAACACATTTGGTATTGCTTAATTTGGATCTGTTATGAAGAAGTTATTACATTTTTACTCAAAACACTTGTTTTAGACTAGTTTCAGGACTAGCCACAAAACTTATTTTCCACGGAGTGTAACTCCAAAACTACAATGACCCACAAGATGATTTTTTTACCATGGATACTTGCATATGTTTCCTCAATGGCATAGAAATTTTGCAGTCTGAATCATTCTATAAAAAATGTTATTGCGAAAATGGTGAGATGACCTGTAAATAACATACCTTAGAAAGCATCATCAAAAGAATTTATCCTTCCTTGAATTTTGGCCTTCTTTTCTTCAACTTCCCTCAGAAATTCGACTTATATATCCTTTGGTTACCTCAAAAACCTATAGATATTCAATATGCTCAAGTGTGATATAAAATGAGAGAGTCTTTCCTCTTATTTATACTCTCCAAGTAGCTTCCTTAAAAACATCTTCTAGGTCACTTTGCCCACTTTCCTTATTTTAGGGTTAACCCACTTCTAATTTCTCCATTAAATTTATTATTTAAATAATTTATTTTGTATTCACTTTGAATTATAGTACACTCATCACTTCACTTTATTATTGATGCAGGAGCATCTCAAGCGAGCCAGCGCAGAGACAACAGACAGCTGGAAAAGCGCCCAACACAAATTTTGAAATATCTTGAACCATTAATGAAACATCAAGTGGAGGCGCACTTGTATAATTTAAACGGACCTTGAGCGATTTTCTCTCATCCTTAGTAGGTAGGAGGCATTTATAGTAGTAAATGTAGGTAGATAGAATTGAATTTTAGATTAGACAGTTATAGAGCGCAAGAGGGAAACGGGATATAGACACCCTCATCGTATATTGTAACAGGAGAGCATGAACATAATTCAAAAAAAAAAAAAGGAGCATAGGAGGAGAAGCAGAGAGAGATGTGTAGCAGACTCCATGTACAGGAGTTCTGAATTAATACAAGAAAGTTGTGATTCAGACTCATGGTGTCCATATATTCTATGTGTATGCATCTTTGAATGTTATTCTCATGAATGTTTTACTCTTTCTGTCATGAAATTGCTTTTATGCTATGTATTAATGATTTCTTGTTGAATGTTTGAAATCTAAGAGGAAAGGGAAAATGAATGAGTTTCAATTGTTTCTCTATCTGAGAAAGAGTTCCTGCAAGGAGTGCAGTTGAATTTTCCACAAGGAGTGAGTCGACAAGGTGTTCAGAGGTTTGTCTCTGAAAGCTCAGGAAAGAAAGCTTTTGTTTTCATTTCCACAGAAGTGCAGTTGGGCACAGAAGTCGTGCAAGGAGTGCGCAGGCCGAGTGAAGTCTCAGGGTTGTGGACCTGAGTGGAATATTGAGAGACTATTGTTGCAGGTGTGCACAGAGTCAAAGAAGTTCAACACTTGGAAGTGTTTGAAAGTCCGTCGCAAGGAGTGCGTGCAAGGGTTCTTCTAAAAGACACAGAGCCATGGAAAGTTCAGAAGGATTCAGACCTTCGAAGGAGTCGAAGGAAGGTAGAGGCCAAGTACCTTGGAAGTTGGAAAGAAGGCGTAGTAACATCAAACCACAGGAGGACAAGTTCTCAGAGGAAGAGATGGACGGTCGAAATTCTCTGAAGAGAATTCGTGAAGTCCTATGAGCCATCAGATCTCACGAAGGAGGAGGGGAGATACCATGAGTATCCCTAAAGGTTATAAATATCGGGAGGAGTAGGACCGTAGATCCAAGCCACAAGGGTCGTTGGATTTACATGTGGATTCTATATCAGGATTTCGTGAGTTGAAGTTCCGTAAACTTTGCAACGGGAATCGCAAAATCATGAAACGCGAAGTCCTGAAAAGATAAAAGGATTTGTGTGGGCCACAGAGGAGTCAGCGAGTGGACAAGTGGCACACTTTTGACACAGATTCAAACTCCGTTGATCATTTCGGAGTTTTAGGGAGTGAAGTTCCGAATTCTTTGCATTAGGATTCGCAATATCGCGAAGTCCGAAGTCCCGATGGAGTAAAGGGGCGTTGAAAATTCAACCTTGTGGGCGCGTCGGAATTTCAAAAAATCAAGTTTCGGGAATCATGGGAGCAAGCTTCTTGACACTGCAACCGCCAAAATCGCGATAAGGAAAAGTCTGAGAGAGAAAGAGGAAGGGTCAGCATTGACTGTTTACGGGTTTTGGGGATTTGAAAGACATGCGCTTGACCTACAGATTCGCGAAAGTGCGAAATCCGATCTCCTAAGTGCAAAGAGGGGATCCCGTAAGAATTTGCTATGGGTGCAGATTTTTCTGAAAGGAAAATAGAAGAGCGTGTTAGAGTTCTTCGGGCCAGCGAAGGAAAGATCCTGTGTTGACGTGGACCTTCCGACCTACGGTTTGTGGAGGGGGCGTGCGTCATCATTTTTGGTATCAGAGCACAGAAAGGTTCTTTGCCTTCTGTAGCAGAGAAGAGGAGAATTCACCATGCCGCAAAGGAGAAGGGACAGACAAACACCCGATCCGCTAAAGGAGAGGGAAATGCCAAGAAGAAGAGGTAGGCAGATGATTGATCCATCCATCGAGAAAGAAATGCGTGATTTATGAGCTAGACTCGAAGACATGGAGACATCCCAAAGACGCACAGTCAGTGCTGGGGATCTAAGTGATTCCGAAAGTGAAATTGAGGCTGAACGTGAAGAAGAAGTTGCAGTCGAAGATGCAGCAAACGAACGTTTGATCAGGGTTGTTGCAAGAATGGGTGCAAGAGCAAAGATGGACATTCCATTTTATGAGGGAAACTTGGATGCAGAGGAGCTTCTAGACTGGATTAGATCTCTGGACACATATTTTGACTATGAAGAGGTCGAAGAGGACAAGAAGGTCAAGCATGATGTCACAAGATTGAAGGGACATGCAGCATTGTGGTGGGATGAACTACAAGCTGACAGACGCTGCAAAGGCAAGCAGAAGATCAAAAGCTGGGATAGAATGATCGCGAAGATGAAGGAGAAATTCATCCCCAGAGATTACCATATTACTCTGTTCAGGAGGATGCAGAACCTGAGACATAAGCTGATGACAGTGAAAGAATACACTGAAGAATTCTACAAGCTGAACATCGGGGCAGGTCATCGGGAGAGTGATGATGAAAAAGTTTCTAGATACATGAATGGCCTGAGATACGATATTTAGGATGAGATGAGCATGGTAACCATCCGAACGGTGGAAGATGCTTATCGGATGGTTCTGAAAGTGGAAGATAAGCTGAGCCAAAAGCAGGGTCAGAGAGGCCGAGGCAGAAGTCAGCCCATAGGCAAATCAGTTGCCCAGGATAAATATCAGAAGCCCAAGGAGGACTAGAAGAAACCTCAGACTCAAACTGAGAGAGGTGGAACCTCACAACGATGGCAATATGCTTAACAGAGAGGGAAGTATACTGAGCAAAGAGGATATTATACTGACAATAACACTTTTCCTCGTACTAGAGGTAGAGGAAGAGGAAGGGGTGGAGTAATAACATGCTTCACATGTGGAAAGAATGGGCACAAGTCTTATGAGTGTCCAAATAAAAAGAAAGAAGGGGGAGAGACTCACATCGCAGAAGCCCAGAGGCAAGATGTGGAGGCAGAAGACGCTGAAGGCGGAAGATCGTTGATGATGCAAAAAGTCCTTTTGACACCAGAGAAGGAGGTGGAGAGTTCATTCCAAAGAACAAGACTTTTCAGGACTGCTTGCAAGACCAAGGACAGGGTATGCAAGGTCATCGTGGATAGTGGTAGCACAGATAATCTCGTTTCTACAGAGATGGTAGAAAAGCTGGAGCTAGAGACGATTGATCATCCAAGCCCATATAGAGTTTTGTGGCTACAAAAAGGACATCAGGTAACTGTCACTAAACAATGCTTAGTTGAATTTAAGATAGGAGGATATAATGATAAGATACTCTGTGATGTCATTCCTATGGATGTTTGTCATCTATTGTTGGGTAGACTGTGGAAATATGACAGGAATGTGATTCATGACAGGAGAATGAACACATACACCCTAGAGAAGAATGGGAGGACTCACATGTTGCTTCCAATCAAGGATAAGGAGGTGAAACCGGAAGTAAGAAACATTGTACTTCTCATGAGTGGGAAGGAACTTCTTACAGAAGCTAAGAAGAAGGAAGAACCACAATTCATTGTGGTCAGGAAACTAGAGATTGTTTTGACCAGCACAAGGGTGGATGATTTACCAGAAGAAGTTCAGGAACTATTGGAAGAGTTCGCTGACATAGTAGTGGACGAACTACCTCGTTCGTTGCCACCGATCAGAAGTGTGAGTCATCACATTGATATCATACCAGGAGCCAGTTTGCCAAATAAATTTGCGTACAGATTGACGCCGCAAGAGAATGAAGAGGTTAAAAGGCAAGTCCAAGAGTTGTTGGACAAAGGATTGGTCAGGGAAAGCTTGATTCTGTGTGTTGTTCCGACAGTACTCAATCCGAAGAAAGACAGAGGCTGGAGGATGTGTACTGACTCGAGGGCGATTAACAAGAAACCATCAAGTACAGATTTCCATTGCCAAGGAGGGATGATCTGATGGATTGCTTGAGTGGAGCAAAGTATTTTTCAAAGATTGATTTGAAAAGCGGTTATCATCAAGTCCGCATGAGAGAAGGTGAGGAGTGGAAGACAGCATTCAAAACCAACGAAGGGTTGTATGAATGGCTTGTTATGTCATTTGACTTAACAAATGCACTGAGTACCTTCATGAGGTTGATGAATGAAGTTCTGAGGGAATTCATCGAAAAATTTATCAATGTGTATTTAGATGACATATTGGTTTTCAGTAAAACAGTGGCAGAGCATCTGAAGCATTTGGGAACAGTGATGCAGAGATTGCAGCAAGAGAAGTTGTTGATAAACATGAAGAAGTCCTCATTCATGAAGACGGAGCTCATTTACTTGGGGTTTGTTATTTCTGCAAGTGAGTTGAGGATGGATCCAGATAAGGTGGAGGTAATTAAGAATTGGCCATCACCGAAGAATATTTTTGAGGTGAGAAGTTTTCACAGATTGGCTAGTTTCTACCGAAAATTCATCAGGAATTTTAGTGGAATTAGTGCACCAATGATGGATACAATGAAGAAAAGACACAAGTCTTTTCACTGGACAGAAGAGCTTGAGAAAGTTTTAATCTGTTGAAGAGGAAGATTACGGAACAACCAGCTCTGGTGTTGTCAGATTTCCAAAGGACATTCCAAGTGAAATGTGATGCAAGTGGATTTGCGATAGGGGCAGTCTTGAGTTAGGAAGACAAGCCGATAGCATACTTCAGCGAGAAGCTGAATGAAGAGAAAGTGAAATACTCCACTTATGATAAGGATTTTTATGCTATTATTCAGGCATTGAAGAAATGGAGGCATTACTTGATCTCGAAGGAGTTTGTCTTATACAGTGACAATCTGATGCAGGAGCATCACCAACATCAAGTGAGCCAGCACAGAAGCAAAGACAGTTGGACAAGCCAGCGCAAATTTTGAAATTCCTTTGAAGTTGATGCGCAATCTTAATTGAAGTCGTTAAGAAGAAGCGCAGTTGTATAATGTAAATGGACCTTGAGCGATTTCTCTCGTCCTTAGTAGATAGAAGGCATTTATAGGAGTTAATGCAAGTAGGTAGAATTCAATTCTAGATTAGACAGTTTTAGAAGGAAAGAGGGAAACGGGATATAGACACCCTCATTGTGTATTGTAACATTATGGAAGCATGAACAGAGAAGAGAGTATAAGGGATAGAAACAGAGAGCTGTAGCAGACTCCATGTACAAAAGTTCTGAATTTATATAAAGAAAATTGTGATTCAGACTCATGGTGTTCACATATTCTCTGTGTATGCATCTTTAAATGATTATGTTCATGAAGGGCTTATTCTTTCTATCATGCAATTTCTTTTATGCTATGTATGAATGGTTTCTTGTTGAATGTTTTGAAATCTGAGAGAGGAAGAGTGAGGAGGATGAGTTTCAATTATTTCTCTATCTGAGCAAGATTCCTGCAAGGAGTGCAGCTGAATTGTCCGCAAGGAGTGCATCGACAAGGAGTTAAGAGGGTTGTCTCTGAAAGCTCAGGAGAGATAGCTTTTGTTCTCATTTCCTCAGAGTGCAGTTGGGCACAGGAGCCATGCAAGGCATGCGCAGGCCAAGGAGAGTTCCAGGGTTGCGAATCTGAGCAAAATATCGTAGGATTGTTGTTGTAGGTGTGCACAGAAGTTGAAGTATTCAACATTTGAAAGTATCCGAAGGTTTCCACAAGGAGTGCGCGCAAGAATCTTATTTAAACCTAAGAGTTGTGAGAAAGATCAGGAGGGATAAGGCCTTCTAATCCATTTAAGGATAGTGCAGAGAAGTTGCGACTGCAAGTATTAAGAAAGGCGTCGTAAGTTTGCGTCATGGAGGAGAAGTTGGGGAGGAACACTCAGATCATTTGGAGAAATTATCAAAGGGAAGAGATCCACGGTCAAGAATCTGTGGGGAGGATTAGAGAAATCCTACCAGCCGTTAGATCTTCCAGAGAAGCGAGGAGGTTACGGTTGCGTCCAGAGTTCAAGCTCAGGAGGTTGTGGGCCATTGGATCTTCACATAGATATCCGTCAGCCGTTGGATTGACCAGGAGTTGCACGAAGTTTAAGCTTCGTGAACAGGAGGAGGAAAGTTCCGACGAGAGGCGTGGCCATCGGAATTTCGACATTCATGAAATCGAGAGTCACGAGGACGATTGATCGGGAATTTTCATACTGAAAATCCTGGAATCAATCTGAGTCGTCCATCTTGCGGAGACAGGTGGCGATAAACGAGCACCCGTCGGCATTTCGGCGACCAGGGTTTTAAGTTGTCAAAGAAATTGTGTCATCGGGGCATCGAAAGTCTCGAAATCTCGAGGTTAAATCAGGTTCATCCATCTTGAGGGGACACGTGGTGAAGATCTAAGATCTCGGGAAAAGTCCCGAAAGGGAAGACTCCATCGGAGTTTCGGGACTCGACAAATCGGAAGTTCTGTGAGCAAGAGATCGGGAAAATCCATGTTGGAAACCCCGTGAACGATCGGATCCGTCCATCAGTTGGGATGCGTGGCCGAGATCGATAGATTTCAGGAAATTTCCTGAAAGGAAGGGTCATCAATCGGGAAATCGGGGATTCCGTTGATAGGGGGTTTAATACATTTTGACATTTGAAACCCCGAATATCGATAAGAGGTATGACTGTGGTCATATAAGAGGAGGTCGCATGGACTAGGGGCATAGCCAGGAGGGGCTAAAGCACAAAGGGAGCACATTGGGATATCGGAGATCGAGAATTCGAGGAAGCAAGGGATCGTGACATCGAGGATTGGAAAACCCCGAAACCTGATTGTAACTTTCTGTTGTGAACGAAGGAGGAATCGGACCTAAAGGCTGTAAGGTGCCAAAAAAGACCTGTGGGACAAATTTAAATAAAGATTCCAGGGGAGAATCGAAGGAGCCACTCCGACTTGAGGGTGAACTTTGAACGATCCTTAAAGACCGAGAGGTCAATGCAGAGGCCTTTTGCCGAGGCAAGGGGTGGGTCTGCATCACAATCATGCATTGCAATTTGTGACTCAACGGGAAAAGTTGAATCAGAGACATGTCAAATGGGTGGAATATATGCAAAATTTCACTTTTGTGATTAAACATATTTCTAGTACTGCTAACAAAGTTGTTGATACTTTGAGAAGGAAGTGTTTGCTATTGCAGGAATTCAAAGTCAAAACATTGGGTTTTGATGATCTCAGGGACATGTACGCAGATGATCAGGATTTCAAGGAAGCATATGAAGCAACTAAGAATCCAATTCTCAGAGATGGTAGAAAATGGGCGGAATACATGATCCAGGAAGGATTACTGTTTAAAGGTAATCAGCTATGTATTCTGAAATTCTCCATGAGGGAGAATTTGCTAAAGGAGAAACACAGTGGAGGATTGGCAGGGCACCTTGGTCACGACAAGACGTTTTCAAAGTTGAATGAGTCATATTTTTGGCCGGGAATGCGAGCAGACGTCAAGAAATTCGTGGACAGATGCAGAATTTGCCAGCATTCGAAAGGAAGGAAGAAGAATGTCGGGTTTTATCAACCCTTACCCATACCTGAAAGGTCATGGGATGCAATCAGCATGGATTTTGTATTGGGGTTGACAAGAACACAAAGAGGATTTGACTCAATCTTTGTGGTGGTGGATAGATTTTCCAAGATGGCACACTTCATTCCATGCCAGAAGACCAGTGACACAACTCACATTGCGAGTCTGTTTTTCAAAGAAGTCATTCAACTTCATGGCTTACCAAGAACCATAGTTTCGAATCGAGACACTAAGTTCATAGGGCACTTTTGGAGGACCTTATGGAAGAAGCTAGGAACTAACTTGTCATTTAGTTCGGCTTATCATCCTCAGACGGATGGACAGACAGAAGTGGTGAACAGAAGTCTGGGAGACTTGTTGAGAAGCCTGGTGACATAACACCACAGCCAGTGGGACAACATATTACCATAGGTGGAATTTGCTTATAACAACTCGGTTAATAGAAGCACGGGGCAAAGTCCATTTCAGATTGTCTATGGCATGCAACCGAGAGGAATTTCTGAATTGAGGGATTCAGAACAGAATGCAACTAGCAGCGCTAGTGCAGAAGACTTCGCAGAAGTGATGAAAGAACTTCACAGCCAGGTGAAGGAGCGGTTTCATAATTCAAGCCAGGAATATAAGCGCAAAGTAGATCAACACGGGAGACAACTTCAATTTGAGGTTGGTGATTTGATTCTGGCACATTTGAGAAAGGAAAGGTTCCCGAGAGGAACATATAATAAGCTGAAGATGAAGAAAATCGGACCGTGTAAGGTCTTGAAGAAATTTGGGGCGAATGCTTACGAGATTGAATTACCCGATGGGATCGGAATTTCTCCGATATTCAATATCTCATATTTGTACCCATATAAAGTTGAGGAAGCAGGAACAGGAGATAAGCAACCAGTAATCCAGTGGACAAAGTAGATGCCATTTGCAGATAAGCCGCAGATGGAGTGCATACTGGACAAAAGAGTGAGCAAGAAGACCAGGTGAAAGAAATACTTTGAATATTTGGTCAAATGGAAGGGCCATCCAGTTGAAGATGCCAGCTGGGAGAATGAGGCGGAGATCCAGAAGCATGGACAAACCGTGCGCGAGCTCATGGACAGAAGCCCATGAAAATTTTCAAGCGAGGGAGTATGATGCAAGAGCATCTCAAGCAAGCCAGCACGGAGACAACGGACAACTAGAAAAGCACCCAGCACAAATTTTGAAATATCTTGAACCATTAATGAAACATCAAGTGGAGGTGCACTTGTATAATGTAAACGGACCTTGAGTGATTTGCTCTCGTCCTTAGTAGGTAGGAGGCATTTATAGTAGTAAATGTAGGTAGATAGAATTGAATGTTAGATTAGACAGTTATAGAGCGCAAGAGGGAAACGGGATATAGACACCCTCATTGTATATTGTAACAGGAGAGCATGAACATAATTCAAAAAAAAAAAAAAAGAGCATAGGAGGAGAAGCAGAGAGCTGTGTAGCAGACTCCATGTACAGGAGTTTTGAATTAATACAAGAAAGTTGTGATTCAGAATCATGGTGTCCATATATTCTCTGTGTATGCATCTTTGAATGTTATGCTCATGAATGTTTTAATCTTTCTCTCATGAAATTTCTTTTATGTTATGTATGAATGATTTCTTTTTGAATGTTTGAAATCTAAGAGGAAAGGGAAAAGGAATGAGTTTCAATTGTTTCTCTATCTGAGCAAGAGTTCCTGCAAGGAGTGCAGTTGAATTGTCYGCAAGGAGTGCGTCGACAAGGTGTTCAGAGGTTTGTCTCTGAAATCTCAAGAGATAAAGCTTTTGTTCTCATTTCCACATAAGTGCAGTTGGGCACAGAAGTTGTGCAAGGAGTGTGTAGGCTGAGTGAAGTCTCAGGGTTGTGGACCTGAGTGGAATATTGAGAGACTACTGTTGCAGGTGTGCACAGAGTCAAAGAAGTTCAACACTTGGAAGTGTTTGAAAGTCTGTCGCAAGGAGTACGTGCACGGGTTCTTCTAAAAGACGCAGAGTTGTGGAAATTTCATAAGGATTCAGACCTTCGAAGGAGTCGAAGGAAGGTAGAGTCCAAGTACCTTGGAATTTGGAAAGAAGGCGTAGTAACATCAGACAGCAGGAGGACGAGTTCTCAGAGGAAGAGACGGATGGTCGGAATTCTCTGAAGAGAATTTGTGAAGTTCCGTGAGTCGTCAGATCTCACGAAGGAGGAGGGGAGATACCGTGAGTATTCCTAAAGGTTCTAAACGTGAAGTCCCGAAAAGCTAAAATGATTTGTGTGGGCCACAGAGGAGTCAGCGAGTGGACAGGTAGCGCACTATTGACATGGAGTCAAACTCCGTTGATCATTTCAGAGTTTCAGGGAGTGAAGTTCCGAATTCTTTGCATTAGGATTCGTGATATCGCGAAGTCCAAATTCCCGATGGAGTAAAGGGGCATTGAAAAGTCAACCTTGTGGGCGCATCGGAATTTTGGAAAATCGAGTTTCAGGAATCGCGGGAACAAGCTTCTTGACACCGCAACCGCCAAAATCACAATACGGAAAAGTCTGAAAGAGAAAGAGGAAGGGTAAGCGTTGACTGTTTTTGGGTTTCGGGGATTTGAAAGACAGGCGCTCGACCTACGGATTCGTGAAAGTGCGAAATCCGATCTCCTAAGTGCAAAGAGGGGATCCCACAAGAACTTGTTGTGGGTGTAGATTTTTCCGAAAGGAAAATAGAAGAGCGTGTTAGAGTTCTTCGGTCCAACGAAGGAAAGATCCTGTGTTGACGTGGACCTTCTGACCTGCGGGTTGTGGAGGGGGCGTGCGTCATCAATTATTTACCTTCTAAAATCTCTTAAACCACTTTGACTACTTTGACCTTTTGGGGCTTCTAGATGGCATATGAGGGTCATCCAACTTCGTAAGGCCATAACTCTCAAACCATGAGGAGTTATGTGACATTCCACATACCACCAGAAATGGCATGACATGTACTATCCATGTAGAATAGTATTACCTTAAAATATATCAAAACTCATACCTTTATCCATCAAACAAACTTGGGTCCATTACCCAAACATGGGTTCTCCAACTTCTCAAGCCATAACTCTCTGACCATGAGGAGTTATGTGACGTTCCACATACCACTGGAAATGGCGTGAAAAGAACTATCCATATAGGATAGTTTCACTGAAGAATTCACTAACCTTCATCTCATTATTCCAAAAATAAGCATGGGTTCTCTAACCATACTTATAGGATAACTCAATCTGCAAAGTGTCTTCCCATGAGGGATTTCACCATAAGGGGACCACTTTGGAGTTCATCCATTTGTACTTATTATCAACCGTGACAAGACAATAATGAGTCATCTTTACATCAAACAAACTTGGGTCCATTACCCAAACCTTTGTGCCACTGGGCTTTCTTCAAGGGTTGACATCAATGACAACCAACCTTAATGAACATATTCCACCATTACTCTTATATCTGTGGTTGGATATACAAATAGGTTTAAATTCTTTGCAACATTTACATCTATGAAATTATGGGTGATCCATGTATCGACTAGAAAGGTGAAATTTTTCTTTTTTTATGTGCTCTTTTAGTTTTAAAGTTTGTGGTTGTGTTATTCATGTTATTGCAGCCAAGGATATCTTGTGCATGGCCTCATCGGTTTCTGTATTGGGGGCCTCACCTTCCTCTTCACTTTCGTTATTTGAATCATTGTCAGATGTGCTTGATTATTTATCTGCTTTACAAGAATATAATTTTTTATTGTTGCATTTGTGCCCAAGCGACCATTTGTCTCCACAATATCGACATTTGATTTCCCATTTTTAATTTGAGTCTTGATGACTGGCTTGACCTTCCCTAAAATGAGATGGTAAATACTTTTTAGGTTTTTTTGTAGTGTATTTCTTCATTCTATCGTCTGAATATTTATTTAACCTTTATGGACTTGTGAATGTTGGTTTATTGAACTTGTTTTTTTGTTCTATTAACCTTGTTGTGTGTCTTGCATCCTCAATTATTTTAGGATTCCATAGTTTAATTTCACTACGAATGTAATATTTTAGGCCACATATGTACATTTTGATGAGTTGTTCATCTGTGAATATGCATTGCCTTGTTTCTAGAACCTCCCATTCATGAGTATAATCATTTATGTTTCCCTTCTATTTGAGATGCACAAACTTGTTATATAGATCATCATCCTCTTCGTCATGAAATATTTTAAGTAGGGTTGTTGTAAAATTCTTCCAATGGAAGGAACAAGAATCACATTTCCTGGACCACCAAAGGTACCAATCATAAGCTTCTCCTTCTAGACTATTAGTGGTTGTCATTACCTTCTCTCATTCGCCTAGCAGGGGGTTTGATTCAAAACTCCATCCATTTTGTTTATCCAAACAACAGCTCCTTTATGGTCCTTGTCGTCATACTTTGATAATTCCCTTTTAAATTTTTGATAATCTTTGTGTTGGAATCTGGGAATGTGCATATTTCTCAAAATATTTTCCTCTGGAATTGCCTGATTTTCTTGATTTTCCGAGTTTATTTCTAGTATTTCAGTACTTAGTGGTGGTCTTTGATAAGCTAAGGGTTCTACGAATAAGGCCTTGACACGTTCTGTTAATTGTTCAATTTTTTCACTATGTTCATAAAGTCTTCTTTTTGTTTCAATTTAATCGCTTTCAGAAAACGCCAATAATCTTTCCCCATTGTATTAACCGATCAATTTTTCTCTCGGGCTTGAGTAATTTATCGATTTTTTCATTCATGTATTTTTCTATTTTTTCCAAATTGTTAAGTCGGTACCTTACACCGTTGACATCATCTCTGCATTTGTTCACATCGGCCTTCAGTTCTTCGTTGTTGACCATCCTTGCGATTTTTATTATTATTATTATTATGTATATAATTTGTAATATATTATTATAATTATTATATATGTATTATTATAATTATAATTATAATGATAATAGTTATAATATAGATTAATAGTAATTATCATATATTAATTTAATTTATGACAAGTCGTAATGAGGTGGGGGTATGTCAGTTGGGAAATATTTTAAACAGTGTACAAGGGACAGGGAAAACGGGGAGACAGGGGTTATCGGGACCAGGGTACGTGGAGACACGGGTTGTCGGGATAGGCATTGGACAGGGGTAAATGGGACGGGAACGTAGAGACAAGGGTTTTCGAGACAGGTATTGGACGGGATGCAGAGGTCGAGGGATAGTTGACGCGGGAAAGAGCACAAGCGGTCGGTACGGGAAATTAAGGGAAGGGATATGGTTAGGAATAGCTACGGATCTGCGAGGGTTAGGAGACAGGTTATGGGTGGGGGGGTTAAGAACTGGGTACGGGTGAGGGGGTTAGGAATAGGGTATGGACGGGGCTTTTAGGAATCGGGTACGGGTGGGGGGTTTAGGAATTTTAATGGGGGAAGAATGCACAAGTGGAGAAAAATTAATGGCGAAAGTTGGATCATAATGAAAGCTTTGATACCACTATAACATGGAAATTGTTATTCACTGAGATATGAATATTTTTTAATATTGATATTTGATTGAATATGATAAAGATGAAGATGATTACACTACCCTCATGACGGTTGATATATAGCATTGACTGGTCACGGGGTGAGAAGGTTCTTGATGAAGAGGTACGTGCCTCTTGATTTAATTAAATGATATTAATTATTATTATTATTACAATTATTATATTTATTATTATCATTTTTATGTTTGTAACATGAAGGCTTTGGACAAGTGAAAGATTTTGTGATAAAAAGCCATATTGTTTCAAGGGAAGGGGTTAAGGTGCACCCTCAAAATATCCAAGCTATTACAAAATGGCATATTCCTAAGAACATTAAGAGTCGTAGAGGATTTTTGGGTATTACAAGATATTATCGAAAATATGTTAAGAATTATGCATGCATCACAATCCCACTGACATCTCTCTTGAAGAAAAATTCATTTATATGGAAGCAAGAGGCTACCTTGGGATTCTCACTCTTAAAGGATGCCATGTCTTCTACACCAGTGTTGGCAACACCTGATTTTGGTAAAACATTCATAATTGAGTGTGATGCATAAGAACAATGAATTGGAGCAGTATTGACACAAGAAGGCGGACCATTGGTCTTTGAAAGTAAACAATTCAAGGGAAATGACTTGGTGAAATCTACATATGAAAAATAAATGGCTGCAATTGTACATGCAAATAAAAAAAATGGCAACAACATCCCATTGAAAGACATTTTAAATTAAAGGCAAACTATGATATCCTAAAGTAATTTTTGGAGCAAATATTGTCATCATAAGAGCAACAAAAATGGGTAGCAAAAATGTAAGGTTTTGATTTTGAAATAATCTACAAAAGGAGGAACTTACCCCACCAATTTCCATTGCTAGTAGGATATCCCTATTTGTGCAGATCGTGTTAATGTTCTAAGGACAATGTGGTAGCAAATTCCCTTTCCATAATAGAAGAATCCTCGATTTTATATTCCATTACATCTTCCATTCTTGCATGGTTGGAAGAATCTCCCCATGAATTGAAAAATGACAACAGTATTAGACAAAGATTACAATGTATAAAGGAAGGGATGGACTATATGGAACATTTGGAGTGGAAGAAAGATATCCATTGGTACAAGGGTAGAATATTCGTATGCCCTCGATCAAAGTTGAAGCAACAAATATCAAGAGAGTATCATGACTCTCTGATGGCAGGACATTCAGGGTTCCTTAAAATATATCAAAGGATTAAAAAATATTTTTGAGGAGAATGAATGAAGAAAGGTATATTCAAAAAATTGTAAGAGAATGTAGGTTTGCCATATAAATAAAGGAGATATATTAAAAGCTTCAGGTTTATTTTAGCCTTTACACATACCTAATCAAAGATGTAAAGAGATATCAATGGATTTCATTACAGGTTTACCAAAATCAGAATGTAAGCATGTCATTTTTGTGTTAGTGGATAGACTTCATGGATTTCCTAAAGTAATAGTAAGTGATAGAGATCCAAAGTCCACAAGAATTTTTTGGAAATAACTATGGAAGATGAGTGGAACAACACTAGCTATGAGTTTATCATATCATCAACAAATATATGGTCAAACATAAATAGTTAACAAATGTTTAGAGGGTTATCTACATTTTTATTCTTCAGAGAAGCAATCTCAATGGGTGAAGTGGCTTCCTCTAGCAGAAAGGTGGTATAATACCACCTATCACCTGTCATCTACTAAGATGTCCCCATTTGAATCTCTTTATGGATATATGACTCCTAGTGTCTCATACTTTTTGTAGGACTAGTCCAAAGTACAAGCAATAGAGTCACATGTGGAGAAGACAAAATAAACTTTGACAATTCTTAAGAAAAACCTTCAAATGGCACAAAACAAGATGAAGCAGCAAGAATATCAACATTGAAGTGAAAGAAAAATTGAGGAGGGTTCTTGGGTATTTTTGAAACTAAAACCTTATAAGCAATCTACTCTCAAACAAAAGAAGAATCAGAAATTATCTCCAAAATTTTATGGACCCTACAAGATTATTCGCAATATCAGACAAGTGGTGTATGAGTTAGATTTGTCTTCTTCTCGCATTAATAAGGTTTTTAATGTATATTTCCCAAAAAAGGTTTTGGGACAAACTATGCTAGTGCAAACAGAACTTCCAGAATTAAGGGAAGTTGATTCTTAAACGAAAAAAAATTATAGAGCGTCCTTTTATATCTCTTCGAAGTAGAACCATTATGGAGTACCTAATCAAGTGAAAGAATATGCCTTCAAAAGAAGCTACATGGGAAAATGAAAAATTCATGAAGAAACACCCTCAATTACAAGCTTTGAGAGCATAGTTTTTTCAAAGAGAGAGGCTATGTTAAGGCCCTAACACTCATTTATTGTTAGTTTATTGACCTGAATTTTAGAGGGTATATGGTCTAAATTCAGATGCAAAAGTCATAAAACTATAAAGTTAATAGATTTTCCATGTGGATCAAGGAGATACCCACCTCCTCATTAATTAATTGGACTAACAGGTTTCCCATATGGGTCAAAGAGAGTCTCACCTCTCAATTATTGTATTGGGATTTATTTTCCAATACTTAGTTAGTTGGGTAGTTAGATCTATTATTATAATAATAGAGACTCATTTAATAAGATCTTTCCATTATTGTATTGGGTTTTATTTTCCACTACTTAGTTAGTTGGGTAGTTAGATCTATTATAATAATAAAGACTCATTTAATGAGATCTTTTTTACTTTGTCCATTGGACCATTTTGTAATGCCATATAAAGGCCTAGCAAGCCTTCTCATAATATCAAGTTACTCATTTTGGCTTCTCTCATATTTTCTATTGTTCATTGTGAGATTAATTAACTCTGAGTGATTTACTAGTAATCAGTTTTAGAGGTGAGGCTCCTCTTTGAGCCTCACCTCCCGAGTGCTTCATTTATATGTTTTTGTCCATGTTTCTTTTCATGCAAGATTGGAATGTCTAAGCTCCTCCTCTCTCGGCATTCAAGCCATCCAAATCTCAACCCCCGAAATCCGGATCATTTATTAAAGATGGTTAGGTCGAATTAGGGTAGGTTACATCATGCTCACTTTATCTCCTATTTATAATAAAGGAGATTATTTGTATATGCATCTTGTCTTATGCATTAGATATATTATAAAAGGAGGTTTCCCCCTCGAAGTGGATTATTATTCATTGACTATTCTTGGAGTTTGTTTCATAACAGAGTTGGTTCAAAGATACATAATTCAAGGAGTAAGGTGTTGTTATAAATACACACAATCTCAAGGAGTTTGTGTAAACGTACACAACTCAAGGAAGAGGGGTTGTGAGTCTACATTGAGTAGGTCATCCTTAGCAATAATACAATTATAAGTAATGTTACAATAATGTTAATTGTGCTTGAAAATGAAGATTCCATACATAACTTCAACAACAATCTTTATCACAATACCTGCTTCAAAAAACATGGAGAAATTATCAATGTCCTCTTCTTTGTTCAACATGGGTTATAAATCAAATTCGGATTCACTACTTCACACTAGAACTCAATGGTGCCCTTCTACACAATATCAGATAACTTTTTTATGTCATCCTTTGAGTTTTCACTCCTTCCATTCATTCTTTATGTCATAAAGCATCAATGTGTTTCCTTTTTGTTTGCTAAAACCTTTTTTCCCCAAGGTCCCAACCTTCCATGATGTTTTTAAAGAGATAAAATCCACTGCAAATGAATATAGATGGAGTTGATCTTGGATTTTGTGGATTGATTCACCATCTCCTCAGAAAACCCACCAAAAATATATCCTTATTTTTTGTTGAATGTGTATCAAAGCTTTAAACTTCCCCCTTGACATGGTGTCCACTATGTTCATTTTTCACTAAGTGTTAGGCTCAAGCATGAGGTTTATTTCATTTAGCATGTACTTGAACCATAAAAAAATGCAGAAACACCATACACAAGTGCTACAATAACCAAGATCACAAGAAGAATAACCATGCACAAGAACACAAGAAATATCCTTGGAAAACCCTTCTCAACCAAGGGAAAAACCTAGTAATCCTGTGTTATATTCTCAAGAGAATATCCCCCAACCATAAACCATAATGCACACAAGAGGGTGCTTCTACAACCTTGAAACTAGTGCCCAAGAGAGGTGTGCACTTCAGCATTAAAGGTAGGTCTAAAATTTCCAAATGACAAGTGATGATTGTGAGAGTGTGTGTTTCCTCAATGGGGAAATCACCTCTATTTATACAAGACCAGACACAGCAATACGTGTGTCTATTGTCACAACAGGGCCGGCCTCAATAACTCAGTAATATAATTAATTATTACAATAAACATTAATTATCTTTCACATATGGTGGGGTCGTCTTGTACCCTTTGCATCACAATTAAGGTTACAAGTAAATCTTACACTTAGACAATATAGCAAGGGGTCCACACATCCACTAGTGCTCAACCACTAGGGACATATCTACCCGTGCTCATCCACAGGGACGTCATACTCAATTGATTCCACGGGAGAATCATTTGGAGTACCATCTCAAGCCTGACTCAATTGAGTCCACATGAGTACAAAGGCAAGAGACCACTTCGACTCAACTCTCACAGAGGAGAATGATACACCCATCACATGGGCTCTCACAGGTCGACTCAACTCAGTCCAGAGGAGAACGTATCCTTGAGAATGTCACACGACATTGCAATCATCAACACTCCCTCTCAGTTAGAGAGGCATTCTCCACCAGGCCAAGTCTCTCACGGAAGTACTCGGACTTTGTCCTGGAAAGCAGTTTGGTGAAGACATCTACAATCTGCTCATCTATAGAAAGGTATTGCACGTGTATTGTTTTCCTTTGCACCATATCTCTGATATAATGGTATTTGATCTCAATGTGTTTTGATTTATCGTGAAACACGGGATTCTCTAAGAGCTTCACACAAGTTTGGTTATCACAATGAATAATAGTGGAATCCATCTCATGATCAAATAAATCTGCAAGGAGCTTGTAAAGCCACACTGCTTTGCGGACTACCACACATAACACTATATACTCTGCTTCTATGGTACTCAAAGCCACAGAGCTTTGTTTCCTACTGCACCAAGAAACCATGGAAGATCCCAAGGTAAAACAACAACCAGATGTGCTATTCCAGTCCACTACGCTCCCTGCCCAATCTGCATCGGCATATCCCTGCAAACACATGTCTACATCGGAGGCATATCTCAGGGCATATCCAACTGTGCCTCGCAGATATCTCAATACATGCTTTTGTTTCTATCCAGTGAGTATGTCTTAGTTGACTCATAAACTGATTGAGTACGTTCACTACATAGCATATATCAAGTCTGGTGTTAACCAGATAGATCAATGATCCAATCATCTATCAGTAAATATGTGGATCAATCTCGCCTAAATCAGTAGAAGTTTCATTCATTTTCTTTAAATCCATCACCATTGGTATAGGCATGGATTTGCAGTCTGTCATACCGAACTTCTTCAATATCTCCACTGTATATTTTCCTTGACTCGAGAAAATCTCATCAGCTCTCTGCCATACTTCTAGTCCCAAGAAGTAGTGCATCATACCAAGATCCTTCATCTCAAATTCAGAAGTCAATGCATGCTTCCATTTAGCAATAAGTCTTTTTGAACCGGTGAGGAATAAGTCATCAACGTACAAGACCAAGATCAGGCACTCATTACCAACAATGTGATAATATAGGTTTGGATCAGCAACATTCTTGTTGAAGCCCAAATTCATTAGGAATCCATCCATCTTCTCGTACCAAGCACGAGGTGTCTGCTTTAGTCCATACAGGGCTTTCTGCACACATGAGATTTATGCTCATGTATCATGAATCCATGTGGTTGCTCGATGTAAATTGTGTCCTTAATCTCACCATTGAGAAAGGTTGTCTTTACATCCATCTGATGTAGTCTCCAACCCATGGATGTTGCCAGTGCAATGATAGTACGGATGGAAGTGTATCGAGCTACAGGAGCAAATGTCTCCTCATAATCAATTCCCTCCACCTCTGAGAATCCTCTGGCTACAAATATCGCTTTGTACTTCTCGACACTTCCATCAACTGCATGCTTGATCTTATAGATCCACTTGGAAGTCACCACAGACTTCCCTTCTGGTCTCTGCACAATATCCCACACTTCATTCTTCATGATGGACTGATACGCTTCTATCATGGCATCTTGCCATACCTACTGACCTGTTGCTTCTCCATGACAAGAAGGCTCAGTATCAATGATGTGGATCATGGCTGAAACATAGCTAGAAAATCTTTGTGGTCTTTTTCTCTCTCGAAATGTGCCTCAAGGAGTTGCATGTTCCTCTCCCTCCTCTAGAGTCTGTCGAGCCTAGGTAGGCCTTTTATGGGCTACTGCAATTTCTCTGGGAACATCAACTGGAGCTATTGGATCAATTGGATCAACTGGATCAATGGATGTCTCCCTCTGAACTGTTGAAGGGGGAGAAGGTATTGTTTCTTCCTTCTTCTCAAATAGTTTGACTCTCTCTGAATCAAGTGACTCCCTCTGAAGTCTGAAGGATAGACATCTTCCTTTTCCGGTGTTTTCTAACCTGGAGACATCCTATGTCTTCTCATGTCCTCTACTGCCTCTACAGTACTTTGTTGGCCTCTCATACTAGGATAATAACCAACCTGGCCTCCTGTACTAGGATAATAACCAAGATGGTCTCCCTAAGGGATAACAACCAATAAAAATTGGACTCATGTACCAAGGATCATGGTCCAAGTCATGAGGGCTCCCACACCAGGGATAATACCCTTCATCATCAAAAGCAAGCAACTACAGGATAATGATGAAATCAAATAAGGAATGTAATACAAAATTTACCTTAGTCTACAGTCATGCTCAATCTTGCTTTTGGTCCTCCTGAGAAAGCTCAGAAGGAGAAAGCCTCATCTTTCATGTCTTCATCTTTCTGAGGTGGGTCTGGATCAACATCAGGAGTGGAGGCAAGTTGGCTTCCTTTCTTCCTGGTAGGACATTCTCTTGCAAAGTGTCCATACTTGTCACATATGAAACACTGGATCTTTGATTTCTCTTTTCTATGATCATGACCTGAAGTTGATGAAGTCTTCTCGTCTCTGAATGCTTTACTGAAGCTTCTTCTATAATTTCCTCCTTTCTTTGTATGAAAGACAAGAGCATGATTTTCATCATGAGGGGAGTCTTGCACTCCTCTATCTACAAGTTTTATTTCTTCTTGGGTACAGTCTGTCCATAGACGATCAAAAGTAGGTAGTTATGCTCTACCACTGATACTTTGAAGAAATGGTTCCCAATGTCTTGGAAGAGCATTGAGAGTGTTCAAGACAAGTTCTATGTCTCATATAGTTTCTCCAATGGCACCTAGTTGATCTCTGATCTCTGAAATCTTCATGAAGAGGGTAGCAACGGTGTCAGCTTTTGTCATCTTGATGCTTTGAAGCTGGCTCTTCAATGTAAGAGCTTTGAGGGTGTTGTTACTCTCAAACATATTCTTCAATGCTTCATACATCTCATAAGTTGTCTTCGGGTTGGAAATAGGAGGTAGGAGATGATCTCTCACTTAGTAGATGATTATCTTCCTTGCCTTGACATCATCTTCCTTCCTTTCTTCCTTCTCTTCATCGATAGTTGTTTTTGGTAGAGTCTTTTGTATCACACTCAATAGGTCATCCTCTTCCAGGGTGATCTGTAGTCCTGAATTCCAGTTGTTTGATCCATCAAGCTTATCTTCCACCAAGGTTTTGTTCTTCATGGTTTGCATATTCTTCCACAAACCCTTACCAACTAGGCTAGGAAACCTAACGGCTAGGCTAGGCTAGCAACCTTAGGTTTCATTGGACTTATGACTGCCAACAATAAGCCTTTAGAGGGTCACAAGAACACTGGTGAGATGTAGAAACCCTAGAACCGAAATTTCTGCAGAAAATTGTGGAACCCTAGAAACCCTAGGGCCAAAAATCCAAAATTCTCGAAATTGCAATCTGGGAGTCTTTGGAGGTGCGTTGAAGGAGGTCGTACACTCCTATGCGAAAATTAGCCCCAACGTTTCAGTGTAGGGTGTTAAAACAACCAAAAAAGGAGAGGGTCATACTTTTTCTGGAAACCCTAGAAGGGTCGTACGGTTTTGTAGCTGGGAGGTGACGGTTTGCTAGAAACTTGTGCAATGGTTTCTTTCAAGTCCTTTGCTCTTATAACATGTTGAATTTTCACTAAGTGTTAGGCTCAAGAATGAGGTTTATTTCATTTAGCATGTACTTGAACCATAAACAAATGCAACAACACTATACACAAGTGTTACAATAACCAAGATCACAAGAAGAATAACCATGCACAAGAACACAAGAAATATCATGGGAAAACCCTTCTCAACCAAGGGAAAAACCCAACAATCCTTAGATATATTCTCAAGAGAAGATCAGCCAACCCTAAACCCTAGATGAACACAAGAGGGTGCTTCTACAACCTTGAAACTAACTTCTAAGAGAGGTGTGTGCTTCAGCCTTAAAGGTAGGTCTGAAATTTCCAAATGACAAGTGACAAGTGTGAGAGTGTGTGTTTCCTCAATGGGGAAATCACCTCTATTTATACAAGACCACACACAGCAATAGGTGTGTCTATTAGCACAATAGGGATGACCTCAATAACTCAGTAATATAATTAATTATTGCAATAAACATTAATTATCTTTCACATATGGTGGGGCCGACTTGTACCCTTTACATCACAATTAGGGTTACAAGTAAATCTTACACGAAAATATAGCAAGGGATCCACACATCCACTAGTGTTCAGCCACTAGGGACATGTCCACCTATGCTCAGCCACAAGGACGTCATACTCAATAGATCACTATCTCAACTGAGTCCACGGGAGAATCATTTGAAGTGCCATCTCAAGCCTAACTCAACTGAGTCCACAGGAGTACAAAGGCAGGAGACCACATCGACTCAACTCTCACAGAGGAGAACGATACACCCATCACATGGGCTCTCACAAGTTGACTCAACTCAGTCCAGAGGAGAACGTATCCTGGAGAATGTCACACGACACTACAATCATCAACACACTATAGAGACAAAAATGACTCTAATCCTAGGAAAGTTGTTAGTCGATTCACTATCACTTGAAAAATCCATTAAGACTCTACCTAGATTTCATTGAAACATTTTGTACCTCTCCATACATATCTTGGTCAAGACATTTGAGATGGAGAAAATGTCTTAAAAACGGGTTAAATTTTTTTGTCCTCAAATGGTGGTCTTTTCCAAGTTCAATATCAATGTCAAATACATCAAGCTATATTCAATCTTCTCACCCTTCATGAGTGACTCAATAAATTCATCATCATTTATTTTGTTTTAAGTGCACAATACTCTTCATTTAATGCTCCAAGATTGCAGCATGACATTCCTACCCCTATACTCTTCATTCAATGATCCAAGATTGTAGCATGATGTTCCTATCCCTGATCAGTTTTGAAGTACTTCATCATTTATGAAACACTTATTACTATAAATTATTTACTACTTATGACTATTGTTTTTTGTTGTGCAGGATAACCAAATTTGCCATAATGCTCATGCATCAAATTGGTTGTCCATGTAGTCATATTCATCTTGTTTCATGACCATTCTTCCAGTTGCCTTGGAACTTTCCCAATAACCCTTTGAATAGACCCTTATATTGGGAAATGGTTATCATTCATTATTCATATATTATGAAATTCCATGTTAACACTTCCAACACACAAGAAAATAGTGATCATTCATATGTATATTGAAATTATGCCAATTAATTTCAAATTGAGCTCCAACATAAAATTTGAGTGTGGTCATTTTTGCCATTATAAACAAATTGCCAAACATCAAAATAAATTTCAACTAAAAATAAATTCCTCAAACCACTTAAAATTTATTTTCTTTACCTACCACTCAAACCTCAAACTACATCTAAATTTTGCTACAACCCAAAAATGTACTTCAAAATTTTAGTTTTCTTCTTCCTTAGAAAATAAAATAATTGTAAACTCTTTCACACGTCAAACCCACTATTGCTACCTATAGATTTTTATTTTTATTTGTGTTAGATGGGCTTTGAATTTTGTGCAAGGTATGCCTCTTATACCAAATGCAGCTTGATTTTTGTGCCAATAGTGAATATATGAACATCACAATTTTTGTGCCCACTATATATAAAACATTCCCAATGTCGCACTTGTAACATGCATTCTATGTGCTTGTGCATCCCTAATCAGAGTTCTCTCAAACATGTTCCTATTCTTATCTATTCAAGCTTGATCCCTTGTTCCACATCCTTGTCCATGTGCATAAGTTTCAGTTCTTCCCTATGTCTCATGTGTAAATATTCATGGCTTGTTCCAAGGTAATTATGAGCTTGACTATGCCTATTCCCTATGCCCATGCCCACACCTATGCCATGTCAATCTTATGGTATCTTCCAAGTTCTACTTCCTATATCACACATGTTTGCAACACTCTTAGAATTTGCACACCTTCTATTTTGCACATTACACTCTATCACACAATTTGTTGTAGGTTGTATTCGACTTGTGTCAACCCGACCTTGGGTGAGAAATCACACTTATGCTTTATGCTCATAAATATTTATCAACCTCTTTCAAAAAATGAAAAACCCACTTGTCTTTTCATTTCACATATGCTTATGTGACTTTTTTATATGTCCTTCCTCCCTATCTTAGCTCGACTCCTCTTCCACCCTCTGTGTTCCAATTGCTTGGTCATAAATCCTTGTTGATAAGCTACCACAATGGTTTCTTCGACCTTCACCTTGTCCTAGATGCGGACTTTTACCATAGATCTAATACCATGTCAATGATTGCATACAACAATAGCAAAAAAATGTACACCATCTAAACTAAAAGAGAGAGCCATTCCAATGCATTACTTCATTTCTTGAAAACAAATCATTTATGGGAATACATAGAAAAAATGATTGTTTGTATTCAATGTGAGGATTACCTATGACCAATTGGTAATGTCTTTGATCTTGCAAAGTGATGTCCAAAGATCAAATCTCTCTCTTGCCTCGTGTTAAATGGGTATGTTTATTGTGTTAGTGCATAGTTGGGGTTCGTGGCTCTCCACTAATCAATCAAAAGCAATACACTTACAAAAATTAATTCTATTTATTCCATGATTAAGTGTTAATTGTTTGACCTTATTCAAAAGTGTACTAACTTAAACATCTAGATATGACTATTACAAATATACTCTAATAGACATGAATATGCAAATTGTTGTAACTTTAGTTCATTTGTGTTTGTGTTTGCATTTGGATTCATCAATATGATGAAAATCCCCTCTAAGTTTGGCAAAACAAATCCATCATATGTAATTAACTATATTCCAAAGTGTACCAACTTCAACATCTGAATATGCAAATTGATGTAGCTTTAGTTCATTTGTGTTTGTGTTTGGATTCACCAATATGATGAATATGCAAATTGATGTAACTTTAGTTCATTTGTGTTTGTGTTTGCATTTGGATTCATCAATATGATGAAAATCCCCTCTAAGTTTGGCAAAACGAATCCATCATATGTAATTAACTATATTCCAAAGTGTACCAACTTCAACATCTGAATATGCAAATTGATGTAGCTTTAGTTCATTTTTGTTTGTGTTTGGATTCATCAATATGATGAAAATCCCATCAAGTTTGGTGAAACGAATTCATCATATGTAATTAGCTATATTCCAAAGTGTACCAACTTCAACATCTGAAGTGCTATATATGACCATTAAATATATACTCTAATAGACATAAAAATGTAAATTGTAGTTTCACTTCGTTTATATGTGTGGATTCATCGCCAACTCAAAAAAATATGATGAGAATCACCACTAAGTTCTGAAAAAAGAATTAAGCATATGTAATTAGGATTAAGATAACTTAAGAAATGGAAGCAGATATAAAATTAATCACCCCATTAACTCAAAATAATATAATAAAATTGTACTTTAAATATCATATTAAATATCTGATATATTAGAATTTTGCATATGCATAAGACTAGTGGCAATTAACTTCGCCAAATTAGTGACTAACCCTGTAGTCAAGAAAAGGGAAAGTCTAGCAGTTACTTCCTCGCAAGCAATAAGAAATTAGAGTCTAAGGTCTGCATTCGACTTGACATTGTAAAACACCGTAGGTCAGAAGTATTTTCTTATATATTGTTTTGTACATTGAGCTCTCACACAACAGGAATGTACCAAATACAAAATTACTTTAAGCACTTTATTGATGAAGCAATACAGAGCAGAAATGTTACATCATAAGAAGCATTAACATCTCTATGACAACTTGCAATCATTAAGTGAAGCTATCATCCTCCTCAAGACAAAACTACAATTTCCTCAAGTGATTTGAAAGACAATAAATATGAAACCTCCAAAATTTTCTCTGAAGGCACACTTCAAACATACAATCTTCAGCATGTTCAAGACATTATAGACAAAGGACTTCAATAACCATTATACATGCAGACCACTGACTTATGAGAAGGCCCAATCCAATATAGAAATGATACAAAACATCAGCTAAGCTTTCCTCTATCAGACCAAATATACAGAGTTAACAACCAAGTGGTGAAATGTAAGAAACATCAGTTGCTTCAGAGTTCTGTATGTGATCGTCGTAACTCAGTCTGAAAAATAGGACTAGAAACAAGTGTACGATGGGCTAGATTTCGAATGTCTTCTCGTGAGCAATCTCTTGATATGCGAACAAGCTCCCATAATGCTCCTCCAGCAATTAGATCCTTAGCATTCACTTCTGCCAAATATGCACACAGATGTAAACACCAGCCATTAGGAAATATAAATAAGTTACAATATATCAAATTTGTAATCACGCAAATGTCATCTGTTTGAAAAAATACATTTGTTTGAGATTAGTTCCAAATACATCGAAAGGACATCTGCATATCACAAATACTTGCCATGTTGTGCCAAGTGGCAGAGTGCAAGCTCAATATGGCGTCTAATAGGAGAGGCCTCATTGTTTGCATTTTGCACAATCCAAGGTAATGTCCCATCATCAATTAGAAGAGACCTTCCAGTTTTAATTCCTGTGCAGTACAGCAAGACATATATGCATTTGTTATTTCCATATTGCCATAAAGAAACTGCTATCATTACTGAAAGAAGTCACATGCTGAACAGAGTTTGAGTTTAAAATCCAATCAATGATGTTTTGACTTAAATGAATTTTAGCATTATTGTTTCCACAATTCCAATGTAGTTGTTCACCTTGCGTAGATGCTCGAGACTCGCACTTTGCAAAGTTTGCAATTCCACGAGCAACTTGTGCAAGGACATCTGGATGACCACATCTAACCATTCCCAACAATGCCCTGATGCCACCTTCGCTTCGAAGCTTTATTTGCAATTTATCTAAAACAGAAACAAAGAACTATTGGTCAGCAAAACAGAAAAGCATGATATAAAAATGATTGGGTCTATACACCCCAAAAAACATTTTTTTTTTAAATTCCAAATAGCTTCTCTGATGTCACTGGAGTTTAGGTCTCTGAAATCCTAACTCTTGCTTTAAACATCACTAAGAAAACTCGATAAAAGGCCCACGTAAATATGAAAATAACACCCTCCGTAATCTATAATAGTCCCAGTAAAACATATTCACGATGCATCTGAACAAAACTGCCAGACAGCTTCCCCAATAACACCCTCCGTAATCTATAGTCCCAGTAAAACATATTCACGATGCATCTGAACAAAACTGCCAGACAGCTTACCCAATAAGATTAAATCAAGTGGTCAGCTCCATACTAAATAGAATACACAGTGCAGAGACAAAGTTCGTTCAAATGAACCACCAACAAGACAGTCATTCAATTATTTTACCAACGTATGCATTTGTTCAAACATGACATGACCATGGTTTCTATGCCACATATCTGTTCTCTCTTCTCCCTACAACTCTTTTTCATCATCCAGTTGATTGCAGCTCCATCCAACTGTGTCGGATTTAAAGGAAAATGAATAGTTTTCTTTGGATAAGTAACAACGTCCTTATTGGGGTGGCAGGTGTGGGAGGGGCTATCATGAGCCCTGGAGGAACATTTGAAACATCATTTGCATGGGATCTTGGTATTTCATCCAACAATCAAGTAGAAGCCTATGTTTTACTGCAAGGACTGAGGTTGGCCAATGATTCTTGTATCCAGTCATTGATGGCAGAGGGAGATTCAACGGCTATCATCGGCAACATGGTATTGAATTCTGCCCCAATTGATAATTTATTAGCTATCGTATTAGCTCAAGCAAAACAAGAAGCTCTTAAATTCACTGGTATCAAGTTCTTTAATGTGCTTCGGGCTATGTTGCAGGAAATGCCCCCCAGCTGGCATACCAGTACCCAAAACACTGAAACAGGTATGAAATGCCTTGGAAACGCTGCCAGCCATACCATATGGTGTTTCAAAATCTGGAAGCACTGTATGGTACGGCCGGCGGCGTTTCCAAGGCGGTTGAGTCATTTTTAGTGATGTTTTGATCACTTTTTGGAAGTTTCCAGGCTGACCTAAGTGCCCAAGAAGAGCATGGGACACATAGGAAAATGTCGCCTTGTCCATGCCAACAACCCTTTAAGACAAAACAAAGATAGGGGATTGAGCTTTGAGGAGTTTGTGACCTTTGCATTCTCATAAAGGAGAATGTCAACTTTTACTTAAATTTTTAGCATTACCATTAATTGTTTCAGGATGTTTGAGAATGGTTCCAACCTCATCAAACTTCATATGGAGAAAGTAGAATTTCATATCCCATTCAGAGTTCAACAGACTTATTAGTTTTCAGGATTTTAGGATTGACAGGATTGTAGCATTTCCACTAGATTCTATCATGTATGAGGGTATGGGATTGGCATTAGTCAAGACCACCAACTATGTGATTTTGCATCATGTAATCATCTATAAAGTTAATATAGACATGGATCTCGTTCTAAAATGTCATTTATGTGTATCATTATTTTCTTGCAAGATAATGTGTTATTTAAAAAAAAATACTATATATCTTTATTTTTTATATACCGCATTTCCCCCGCATACCTGGGGGAGTCATGTTTCCAAGTGTTCCCGTTTCAGAAACTTGTACACGTTTCTGCATTTCATGCAACTTGGGCTTCAGGAGAACAATCAACTAGCGAATGGCTTTGCTAAGCAAACCTCATCTCTAAAAGAGGGGGTCATCAACATCAATGGTTATGGTTTTAATCAACCCACTCCTTAAATATTTCAATATGAAGACCAAGGCACGTAACAAGCATTTAAGGCATCACATGACACAGTAAGGTAATGCAACCGTATAGAAAGGCAAGTAATGAGAAGAGACCCGAGTTCCCTCTTCGTATGCCCAGGCTCTCTGTTCTACACGAATTTGAACTCATGAAAGGTGTTTTCTCTCGTCAAAGTGGGATTATGGCTCCTCGGCATGGAATTCGCAAGAGGAGACCCTGGTTATCAGGTCAGTGCGGCAGTTTGGTGAGTATGTCTGTTTGATTGGGGTGGTGTGTATGTTTTTACTTTTTAATCTCTTTAAGGATTGCAGGTGAGTCCCCTTCTCTGCTGTCTTCCAGACCAGGGAGGCTTGCATTTGTTTGGATTGACTTCAGTTTCAATTCTGCAAGTTCTGTTTGTGTCCTTGTCTCTACTCCTGGGGGATTTTCGTTTTCTCTGTCCAAAATTTCTTTGAATTTGAGAAAGGCTTTCCTGTTCGTTGGTAACATAGATATTTTAGGGCATAGAATTACTCAATTATGGGTCTCCCGGGGTTGGAAGGCACTGACCCTTTTCAGCTCAGGGAGAGATTCCAGCTCTGTTTGTATCCCCACCTTTCCTTCAAGTGGAAGTTTGTCTTCTCTCCCTGGGTTCTCTTCGAACTTGTCCAGGTTCTTTCCACTGGGTGTGTATTGACAGTCTTGAACTCAGATCATATCTCCTCCAGGTTCTCAGGGGATTGAGAGTAAAGCATAGCAGTTGAACAGAAGGTAGCACAAAGAATATACAGGTGAGTTGGAGCTTTGATTGTAACAGAATTCCAATAGATTACCAGGAGTTGTAGGATATTAGCCGTGTCCTAAGGAATCATGAGGAGTCTATACAGGCTAACAGAACCTCAATCTTTACATAAACAGAAAAAATGCATGAGAACAAGCATCAGATCACCACTCGGATAGCAACAATCATAGGCACACTTGTTCAACAAAAGCAACAGATGGCTGTTCTGGAGGCAGAATGCAATATGCTTAGGAACATGGTTATTAATTTGAGCAAGGGAGATCAATATGGGGCTTCAAATCAAGTGTAGTCAGTCAATTCTAACTGTGAAGAGCTGAGGGAAGAAGAGACAGTGCACCAATGAGCTGAAAACATGGAAATTGTTATGCCGGACCCAGACCCAGTGAACACAGCAATGGAAGAAGCAGCCAGTCACCATGATTTCTGTTAAGTCTTATGTTTTACAAAGTCATTAGGATATTAGGTTTATTTTGAAGAATCTGCACCACAAGGAAATACTGGAAAGTTTTGTCAACAGATTTAGATAGGCTCGGTTATAGGCTGGTAGAGAGCACTGTTTTGTTTATGTTTGAAAACACTGAAACAGAACTTAGATGTAATCCCTCTGTGAGTTTTGCTGCAGATTTTATTAATATTAAATCTCCCAGTTACAGTTTTTAAAAAAAAGGTAACAATGTCCTTATGGACTTTACAGAATATAGTGGCAATATTTTATGGCAGCAGCTGATCTCAAAGGGGTTACTAGCAATCTTCTTTGACTTTGCAAAGACAGTCTTACTATTGCACTTCTAATTCTTGTTTGACCATCTGTACTACTTATGGATTATCAATGGGTTCCATGGAAAGATTTTTCTTTTAAGGGGAGGGCATCCTCCTATGTTGCTTCAACAACTACAGACAACTTGAGTATTAAAACAATGCTTTCACAGCAGAGGTCGTCTTCTCTAATGACAAGAAGAGCCCTTCTAAATATAGCACAGAACTTACAATGGCTTCTTGGCCTTTTTAAAGAGCTATCTTGCATTGTGTTTCTCCTAATGGCAATTTTCTCTAGTGTGTGGGTGAATAATAACAGGAAAAATAACAGATGGATACGCCTATCTTGTGGCATTTTGGAATAGCTTCTACAAATATAAAAGCTCCATTCTATGTTGGTTCTCTCCTTATATCTGCAGCATTTTCTTTTTCGCTTTCTTGTTCTTTGTACAGCGTTCTCTTTCATTTTTCTCAATGGGGGCACACCTGCCTTTCCCTGGAATGGATCAGAACCTTGTTCTAGTACCACCTTCATACAACCCTGCACCATGAAAGTCCATATTGGCGAAAATTTGAAAAAATATCTGCTACAATGAAATCACCAAAATGGATCAGAACTTTTGATCTAGTACGACCTTGATACAACCATGTATCATAAAATAGTCCATATCAGAGAAAATTAGTAAAAATATTTGATATATTTATTATTGATCAATGATATAATGAAAATGTTCATTCATGCAGTCAATATACTGGTATAAATAGAGTACCAAAGATGGCCTGTCTGAGTATGTGTCCATTTATAAGAACAACATATTATTCAAATATAAAATATTTTTTTATTATTAAAGATGTTGGAATACAATAGATTTGTTGAGCAAGTAGGAAAGGAAATAATATGGATTATTGGGCGTTGGCATTGTTTATAAGGTCAAAACTTCTGATTGCGTATCCTCTATTATGGTGGCTATAAAAATACTGGCATAATGTATGAACTTAAGAAAACAAAATGCAATGACTAAAAAGGATCCATTCCCCCAAGCATATCATTAGAAGGAATTCGGAAGAAATAGCAGGGCATGAAATAAATTCTTTTTTAGATGGCTTAGTACAATCAAATCAGTATCGCAAAAGAAGAAAAGCATAGAACTACCTTTATGATATGGATCATGTAACATGTGCCTATAATAAAAACTTCTTTGGATTATATAATGCACCTGCTGCCATTCAAAGAGTTATCATGCACCTCTTTGAAAAAATTGATGACTGGAATTAGATGACTGAAATGTTTGGATTTGCACAGAAGCATAAAGATTTCTTAAACAAATGTATGGAAACCAGCAGAAAAGCTAGCTTGGCCCTGAATCCAGAGTAGTGTGCCTTTCTCGCTGCCAATGGGAAATTACTAAGGCATGTAATGAGCTCAAGAGGATTAGCCACATCCTAAATAAATTAGAGTGATTGTTAAGTTAGTAACACCTGAAAACATCGGTCAAGTTGGAGTATTTTGGGGACATGTCATGCATGTATTATAGACAGTTTACCAAGAACTTTGCTATGATCAGTCACCCCCAAGACAAATTGACAAAGGATGTTCCATTTCTTTGGGGAGAAGCAAAGCAACAAGCATTTGAAGACCTAAAGCAACAGTTGATCAGTACCCCAATTCTTGCATTTGTGGACTGTTACCCCGTCACAGCTAGGGGTAACTAGAGGAGATCATGTCTCATTGCCCGCAATGAAGGCAGTGATCCCGAAGATGATGATGACCAGTGTTCTCATAGGAAGCAGCCCATCAGCCCTTCAGATGCCTCACTCATCAGCACAGCTCATCACACCAGATCAGCATGGCTCATTGGAAGAGGGTGGTCCGGAACATTATGAGGTACATTAGTATTTGTTTCATATGTAGTGTCATATTTAATGCATTTGGCATGTGAGTGAGGATCATTGGTTGAAGTTGGATAATGGATCATAAGCTCGAGAAGCTAAGTCACCCAACACGCCCCCCAAGGGTCCCGTGTCCTGTATCCTACGTGTCGGACACGATTTGTTGAGGACACGTGTCAGACACGAACTTAGCACGTGTCCTGTGAACAGAAAACGTGCCAAGTTCGTGTCCGACATGTCAGGACGCGTGTCATGCACCGAAAAGGACCCGGGCTCATGTTTTCTCATGCAAGTTGCAGCTGTGAGGTGTTTTGGTGTGCAGCTGAGGGTTATTTTTCCCTATTAATGATATTTAAAGAGGTCCCTACCCCCTCCATTTCACCCACCTAGATAAAGGAGAATGTCATCCTTTTACTTATATTTTTAACATTACCATTAATTGTTTCAGGATGTTTGAGAGTGGTTACAACCTCATTGGACTTCATATGGAGAAAGTAGAATTTTAAGTCCCATTCAAAATTCAGCAGACTTAACGATTTTCAGGATTTCAAGATTGGCAGGATTGCAATGTTTTCAATGAATTATATCCTGTATGAGGGTATGGAACTAGCATTTAATCAAGAGCACCAAGCCTTTTATGTACCTCAATGTTGATGGCATTGATTGTTGAACTATTATGTCATGACCCTAGTAAAAATGTAACCTTCAATCACATATAAACTCTTATGTTGAACTCTTCTTTTTGTCAACGTGTTAGGTGACTTAGTAGTGTATGTGCACAGTGCACACCAACCTCCGTCTTATTTACAGGCATAGAGAAGAGTGGTTCAAGGGAAAGACAAAGATGTGGAATGTGTTTCCTAATGATATGGGTTTGGACAGCAGTCTTGAGTTGGCATTAGCCAACTTGGATCTTAATGAACCAGTGCTAGAGCCGGTCACTTTTGATGATGGTGATCCTCTTGAGGAGTCATCCTCCACATCAGAAAATGCACATATTGCATTGGATATACAGGAGGAGGAGGATGGACGAGAGAGCAGTGGTAGTGATGTTGATCTTGATGATTATGACATGGAGGACTACAGACAATCACGACTCATGAGCTATGAGATTCTTCCATCTACGGTTCTAGTATCTACCCTATGGCTATTTTGTATTTGCCATTGGCATTCCCACCTATACTATTAGTCACTCTGACTTAGTATCTATGTATATTGTAATACATTTTGATTATGATGACTTAATGAGATTGAGAATGCTACAACTTATGGTTCTAATTTCTTGTGTGTTCACTGTTTTTCATTTGATCATCATTGATGTTACAATGTATTATGTTACATGTTTTGTATCATGTAAATCTTCTAGTTTCTAACAAAATATGAATCTTTATGTCTATATTTCATTTTTGTATCTGTAATTTTCAATTTTTTTCATATACATAATTTTTTTAAATATATAAACGTGTCCTTCGTGTCCTGTTTCCGGGGTCGTCGTGTCACGTGTTGAAAACTCGTATTTTTGTGTCCTTCGTGTCTCATGTCATTGTGTTAGGTGACTTAGTCGAGAAGTTATTATGTTTTCCTTGTTTCACCTTGGTGACCATCATTAGTGTCCTAGTCCTGTGTTGTCACTATTGGGAAACAAGGGTACTACTCGGAGGCTTTGATAAGGGAAACGTATTGTTCCCCCCCTATACTTAACATTTTCCATCCTGGAGCCTTCCACAGTATACTAAACTTCGGTATGGTTGTTAAATGTACACCAAAAAGGCCCACAGTTCATTCTCCTATGAGAAGAAGGGCTAGAATGGTAAGGTTGATGCAACTGCTATAAAAAATGATAAAAGGAAAGAATGTTATAAAAGAAAGAAGAAATGACAGGACAATGAATGACCAACTCAAAATTCTAAGGTCAGCTTGAGCTCTACCCCCTCTAATGGTAATCGCCCCTAGTCCTAGTGCACTGAATGCATAATCATAAGAAAAACTCTATCCCAGTAAAAAAATGATGAAACAAAGAATAGGGCTTGAAACCTAAAAGGGGGAATTGCAATGCAATAAAAGAATATCAAAAGGAAAAATAAGGGGTCTGGAATGCAAAAAGTATCGAGGAAAGGGTATCTCAAGCAACGCGCGCTCCCTCTACAAAGGTGTTCATGAAGATGGACCAAATAGGGTTCCTTGCATGTCAATGACACCATCAACATGAAGTCATTCCAACACGTTTTCATCCACCATACTTACACTTGGATGGGTTTTCTTGGGAAATATCCCTCTACCGTGGTACTGGCACACATAATAGGGTCTTATGATGGTCCTCCTATACCTAAACTTGCCAAATTGCATGAAGTCCTAAGCTAATGTGAAGTTTGTATTAAGTGATGGCCTATTTTGTATGTTTCTAAGGACTCTTGAACCTTAGGATTGTTGGTTTTACTTTATTCTATGGCTTTGGCTGACTTGAGTACACATGACATGGTCCTTTGAAGGATGCCCTGTGCCTTCACCTAGGATGTTGAACATTTCATACAAGACATGGCACATGTGATGCAGAGTGTTGGGTCACTTAATGACTTGGCATACTCAAATGAAACCTCTCACACCTCTTGGGCCATGGATGATGGACAGATGAGATTTCATATTACAGATATGGTCATATGGATGGTCAGATGAGCAAGAAGCCTACACTTTTGGACAGTGCACCCCAGGGACTTTGTAGCCTTTGGATGGAGTGTTGAGATTTGGGTACGAAGGAAAGTGGTCCCCTTGTGTTTGTGAGTCTCTAAACACAAAGGGGGAGAGTATTCCCCTCATGCTTGTACTTTATGTTATAATTTCACTTTGACTTTATTCACTTGAGTCTAAAGTGACTTTATTCACTTAAGTCATAAAGTGACATTAATTCACTTAAATGTGAATTAATGAACATAAAGTGAAACTATGGAAACTTAAGTGAGTTTATGAGATCTAATCTCATCCAATCATCTTGGAGAAAGGCTTAGATCTAATCTAAACCCTTGGTTTCTAGATTATCCTTAAGGAATAGGCTAAAGGAGGCAAAGGAGGGAAAAGGGAGGCTCATTGTCACTTGAGTGAGTTGAGTGAAGAGAGAAGAGGAAGTGAGGGTTTGGAGATGAAGCTTGGGCGCATTCTTGAAGAGAGGATCGTGCATGAAGCTTGGGTGCATTCTTGAGGAGATGAAGGCGCATGAAGCTTGGGCGCACTTGTGAGAAGCAAGTTTGATCCCTTGAGTGTGGGCGCCATCTTGAGTAAGGAAGGGCACAAGCTTAAGGAGGGCGCACAAGGAGAGTGTGGGCACCATCTTGGGATAGGAGGGCGCAAGACTTGTGGTAGGCGTACAAGAGGGTGTAGGGGCGCATCCTTCAAGTGGAGGGGCGCAATTGAGGCTAAGTGCGGACCAAGCAAAGGGAGAAAGGGTGCATCTATTACTTGTGTGTTTTCTACAAGTGGGAAAATCAAAGCAAAGGCAAAGTCAAGGCTTAGCAAAGAGAGGAGGGCGCACCAAGGCAAAGGGTGCTTTTGTTCTAAGTCTAGCAGGCACAAGTGTTGAGGGACTCCATTGCAAGCTTGAGAAGAAGCTTGGATTGTATCAGGTTCCTTGTGTATTTACTTGTTGTAGCATTTGCTTTCAGATCTCCTTAATATATCTCTCTCTCTTACTGGTTTTCCTCATGGGGGTTTTTCCAGAGTCATGTTGACCAAAAACACTTGTGTTCATTTGTCATGGTTTGCTTAGTATTTTCAGCTTGTAGTTGTTAAAGATTCTAGAGGGTATTGTATGTTTTAAGGTAAATGCATGTGCTAATATTGGGCAGCAAAACTACTAATTAAACCCATGCAAGAGCAGCCTTAAAAGAGCATGCAATCACAAGACTAAGGGCAGATTTTCAAGACACAATTATCAGACTGTGTGACTGTCCTAAAACAGTGAGAAGACAGTTTGATAAACCTTGATTTTAGTGCCCAACAGCAGGTCAAAGACAGACCTGAGTTGGTAGCATTTGGTACCTCGAACTTCTTCATGGAGGACGTTGCAACTTGCATTTGCACATGATTGGACACTCTTGGGAGACATGATGCACTCTCTTTCCACCTTGGATGCTTTCCTTTGCACCTTGGACGTTGAGCAGTTTGAAGATGACATCACGTGTGAGGATTATGATGATGATGGGGCCAACCCCATCATTAGGGCATCATTGGATGATGACTTGGGGCACTTGACATGACCTTTTGATGAGGAGACGTGACATTTCACTTTGCTTGCACCATTTGATGATGAGGACGTGTTTTGGTGTATTAGCATGTTTGTCTATTGTTTAGAGGCTATTTGAGGGGTCAGCCTAGACCTATCTCACTTGTATCATGGACTTACCATTGTTTTAGGGCTTATTGTGGACATATGCACTAGGGTTGCCTCATATAAAGAGGCTAGCGCTTCATTGTGTCAAATCATAACTCATCACTTGTGAGACATCACTTATGTTTCTCTCTTATCTTATCTTTTGCTATGGAGTACTTGTGCACACCTTTGGAAGGATAGTCTTGTGGATGCTTTGTCTTATTTTGATGGATGATCTTTGAGCTAGGATTTCCTCATGCATAGCGACTTGGATAAGTAAGTCTTCTTCTTCAAGTGTTTGTTCATGGTGTATTTTGGTGAATGCTCTATATTGTTAAAATGTTGCATGTTACCTTGCATGCTAGGTTCTTTTTGCTAGAAACCCTGGGAGGGATTAAAAATCTTTATCCCCCTCCCTATTTTCATTCATCTTGTTTGTTGAAGCATTTAAGACCTAGTTCTAGGGATTAAAAGTCTTTATCCCCCTAGGGCTTTTCCTTGGCCAGTTCAAGATCTAGGGTTTATAAGGCCATACACCTTAGGCTTTGACCTAGTTCACTTGAATCTTGAAGTTAGAAGTCCTAGAAGATGGAGACGGCACCTAAGGTTTATAAGGCCATAAACCTTAGGGTGTGTCTTTTGAGTTTTGATCCTAGGCCTATAAGGCTTTATCCCTAGGGTTTCAAACCTCCATCTCTTCTCAGCTATCTAATAGATGGTGTTTCTTGACTCCATTTTCCCAAAGGAACACAAAGCAACCTAGTCGTTAGATACCCTACTAACTTCCAACCCTCAAACTAACTCAACGCTTGGCAAACTTAGTGAACTTTTTGCTGCTGTTATAAATTTTTGCTACAGCCATTAGTGCTTAATTAGATTGCTGATAATTTACTTAATATTGTGGTTTAAGAAGGCTATAATCATTGTTGAACACTTGGATCTTATTCCACTTGTTAAGGTCTATATTTTAAGATTTATTTACTTATTTTGAAGGCTGATTTCTCGCTGCTGTTACAAAATATTCTTGGCTGGTATAACTATTCTTATTTTGAAGGCTGATTTCTCGCTGCTGTTACAAAATATTCTTGGCTGATTTCTCGCTGCAATTTTACTATAACAACCTTCTTACTTGATAGATAGTGTTTTAGAGGTGATTATTCGTTTGTTAGACTTGGTAATTGTCATTATATGCATTGGTAAACTTATCTTACACACATCAACCAATTACCTCGTCCAAACTCTTCCTAACCTTTCACATTTCCCTAGACCTAGCCTAACCTTTTTGAGGTGACCAAGATAGGGGGCCATAGGCTTGGTTAATCTTGCTATAGGATCCCTTGAGGTCAGCAGGGAAGCCTACCTTGTGTTGGACCTGTCCTTCACTAAAATGAGGGAAGTACTTGCCTAGGTGACAGTGGCATTTACTTCCAATTGTTACACAAGTTTAGGATATTGTGAAGGCCTTGCACAAGTGCCAAATTCTGTGATAACATGGACTGAAATAAGGAACTTCACCTTCATGGGAACACTTCACTATGCAATAGGGTGACTTAAAGCACCAGTTGATCAGTGTGCCAATTCTTGGATTTCCGGACTGGAATAAGGAATTTCACTTCACATTGATACTTCTTTGTATGCAATAGGGTGTACACATGTTAAAGAAGTTGAGGTGAAGATAAATTGGATCCAGTTCTCTTCATTAGATAAGGGTTAATCAAGACAAATATTCAAAGGATTAACCGGAAATCAAGGACCCATTAGATAAGAGGGGATGATAAGGACTTGACAAGAATGACCTTTCTTTCAGATCCAATTCGCAGGTCCGAAATTCAGTCGACAGCTTGCTTCCCAACCCCAACTAAACAAGGAATATGGGTCTCTCTTCATAGTTGACCACCAATGTTCCCATATGCCCTTCTAGGACATTACCTTGAAGATGCATCTCTTTGACACAATCATTCAACATACTATACTTTATGGTGCCAAGGCTTGGGGGCCTAGTCTACTACCAATTGGTTAGGCTCGTGTAGAGAGAGTCCAATCTATCATGCTCTAGTACATGATACCTTGCAAACTAATTTTCAAACAGGACATTGTCCAATTCGTATTCGAAGACCACCCCTTGTGCCTTGAGAGCATTTTCAGACTTTTCTTTTTTCTTCACAATATATACACCATGGGTTATTCAACTACAGGACAGAAAAGATACTCATGTCTAACCCTTTTTTCTTTAAAGGAGAGTACCTCCACGGTGTTCTTAGGGTAGAGGCATTCTTAACTTTGAGTCCTTCTAGGTAAAGGGGAACACCTTCTCTCTAATTATAGACAGCAACATAGTGGTAAGAAAGCGATTATTGGTGACAAATCAGCCATACAGGTTGCAAGATATGGTGACATCATCATTGGTACAACTAAGTTTGGAGATGTTCTTCATGTTCCAAGTATTGGACCAAACCTTCTTTCTATTTACCCTGTTACACACACCAATAAAAAGGTGGAATTTTGGACGGATCAAAAAGAAATATTTTGTCGCAATGGTAGCTAATGCTGATGACACCAACATGCTATGGAATCAACGTCTCGATCAAATTAATTACAGATCTTTGCAACATATGAGTCAACTATATATGGTTGATGACCTTCCATAGAGAGAACAGTAGGCCCCAATGTTGCAGGAAGCTTCCCCCCCCCCCACACGCTTCGAAGCCCCGAAGCTCGATCTAAGCAGGTGCATCTAGGAATCTTCGTCGGAAATGCGCTTCGGAGCAAATTTGGACGCTTCCTGAGCACTTCCGTACGCTTCCTACGATGCTTCCGTACGCTTCCTAGGATGCTTGAAGCTTCCCAGGTTCGATATGTTTTGCAATTCACCAAGCCAATTTATCACATGATCAAGTTTGCAGATTCAAATCGACCAATCATTTGGAAGGTGTATGAGCAAATGGATAGCATGCTAGGGTAGATTAAAGACATTGTTGAACCTAGAGATGTCAACCTCTATAATCATATTCGTGTAGAGGTGGAAAAACGGTGGGAAATGCTAAATATTCCACTACATGCCTTAGCATATGTGCTAACACCTAAATACTATCATGTATCATGGCATTCATCACCAACACCTAGTGGTGGGTACAAGAAAAGACCACACCAAGATCAAAAGGTTCAAGTTGGTTATATGAAAGCATTGGAAAAATTGATCTCGGATGAGGAGTGTGACAACATAATTAGCAACTAGCTCAGTTTAAGCTTTATTGTTTTGGACCTTCCAGTCTTCATACTTCAGTGTAGATGGCCTATTTTGTAAACATAACTAATTGGTCATGACTCATGCTATTGTTGACAGTTTTTGGATATCTGAATTCATTTCATAAGTTTATGGTCTACTTTCTATTATATCAATATGGCTTAAAAATTTGTATGTTGGTTTGTAAGTTTGTAATTGCTAGAATCTAGATGGTTGATGCTCAAATGATTAGTCATTTATGTACTATGGATGCCATTTCTATCTATATTGATGTACAAATATGCATGTTTTCATATATTCTGCAACTAATTTGTCTTTCTGCATGTTTTTTTGAATATAAACGCAATATATGTATATAACAGACGCTTCTGGCACGCTACACTTCCGAGGATTTTTGGAAAATGATGCTTCCCATGCTCCTGCTT
>ML792126.1:211161-227200 GCA_009831015.1 Picea engelmannii | reverse complement strand
TGGTTTGTGTTGTTTTGATATTGACTACACAAGAGCACTGGAGTGAAGCGGGAGCAACAAAGACTATAGGAAGCGATTATAAGGTATGTTACTTATTCTTGCCTCTTAGTAAATTCAATATTTAAAACTTAAGGAAAGCGTCCTATTCTGTCCTGTTTTGTTCTAGATCCAGGTGGATCTAGGGAGATCGGTTTGTGTCCGCACTTACGGATTTATCCTAAAACACTAGGAGGATGAGCGTTATGCACTTGGAGGAGGGCACTTAGCCCTTGGAGCTTGGGACCATGTGATATGTACCTTAAAGGTTGGACACTTGAATTGAGGATACTTGAGTTGAGGAGCATACTTCATGAAGGTTGGTAATGGACCAAAACAGCATATGTTGAGGAGCATTGGAGCTTTGTGACCACATTGGCACACATGAGAGTAGCATTGGGTATGTGAGAGGTCATGTGGCACACAATTAGAGGAGGAGCGTCTTTCATGAGGACTCTTGGACAACGAACCATCATGGAAGAGGGAGCATTGGACTAACAACTCAATGGAGAGTGCACCGTCTTGGAGGAGGGGCGTTGAGCCCAAAGAGGATTATGCTTGGAGGGAAATTTGCTTTGAAGTTGGATAAACCCTAGGTTGACAAATTTGCATCCTTGTATTAGAGAGCGCTCCATTTGGGGTTGCCTTGTTGGTTACCTTTATGGACTTATGTCCTTATTTATGTTAGCCTTCCTCACCTATTGAATATATAAGGGAGGAGAGACCTCTTGTATTCATTATCATCATTGTACTCTATCGTTGTGCTTGTCTTGGAAACATTAGGGTTCATGAGAAAACCCCGGGAGAGAGATGACTTGAAGGCAGCAAGATGTTAGGATTCATGAGGAAACCCTAGGAGGGAGAGAAATCTTCTAAGGAGAAAGACATTAGGGCTCATGGTCCAAGATCTTTTCATCGATGACTTATTAAAAGAATTACATTAAAGAGTGTAAATGAAAGCTTATGTGCAACATCAATAAAGAGGACACAATTATGGAGAAAAGGGGAGAAGAAGAGAAAGAACACAAGGAATGATAACAGAGTTCGTCCCAAGAATGGACTACATCTCCAGGCCCGCTTCGAAGTGGAGAGGATTTATATTATTCTCAGCGAAAATTGGCAACAATTACATGGCTATACCTCCAAAACTGAAAATAGCCTGCAACTCTGCTGCTCTTATGCAAAATCTGAATACACCAGTGAATTCATGGCGAGGAGTAGTGAAAAATCAACTGTCAATTCGTCTCAATCTGACATCGTCGCCTCCAAGTCCTCCTGGTCTCTTCGCCTCTGTTTGCGTGCCACCAGTCTGCAATTATGACAATACTTTGCATTGGAAAATGTGTCGTCATATGACCTTTGGGCACAGTCTCCCCTCGCGGAACTCGGACTGAGCTTAAATCATTAGTGTGGAGCGGAGTTAACAAAACTCCGCCCGTTGGCGGATTGGTTAGGCCCTTTGGTTATATTGGAGGAGTCTCGGGGTCAAACCCACAAGCTTCCCTTTAATTATGGCGAACGGGCTTAATATATTACTTATATTATAATATATGGTTGTTATGCATACCATATATTAAAATATATGGTTATAACATATTAACAATAACCCATATTAAAACATTTTGTTAACCACTAATCACCACTTAATCGGCCACTTAATCGCCATTACCATAATTAACACTTAATCCCAGATTATCCCATTAATCGTTAATTAACCGAGATTCTTGGGATCGTACCTGCTAGCTACATGGCGTGTTCTAGTGATGTCATGTGGCGTCCTCTGAGGGTGCCACATGGCACTCAATTAATGGTTCATGTCTGACTCAGTGCCACATCACCAACTGCCACACGTCCAACTGTGGGTGGGCCACATGGCATCCCCCGAGTGGTGCCACATGGTGCTTTCTAGGAGTGCCACATGGCATGTTTTTATTGGCACATTTAGTGGTCCAAAATGCCCAAAAATAGGTGACACATGGCAACCTGTGGCATTGCCATGTCAACCTATTGATGTTGTGTTGATGTCATGCTGACGTTAGCACTATATGGTCTGCCATGTCACCCTGTTGACTTTGACCAAGTTGGCCAAAAATTTGACCGCACATAACTTCTTCGTTCAGACTCCATTTGAGGTGTCGTTTGCGTCGTTGGAAAGCTTGTGACGAGCACTTCGACTTGGAGTTGTTTTGCCGAGATTTGAGGACTTTGAATTTTTGCCCTTTTTAGATCCTCCTGGATCAGTTCATGAGGAAACCCTAGGAGAAGACAAGCAAAGATAGATGACTCAAATGTTCACAGAGAGATTGCACTTTTGTAATAGGATTACTCTTGTGAAATTAGAGTTTGTGCTATGCAAGAAAACCCTAGAGAAAAACATGAAATTAAAGATGACGATGGTTATTACGGCTCTTGTTGTAGCAATAGGGTTTCTACCCTAGTAAAAGACATGGAGAGTGGAGGGTTTCAAAGTAATGACTTGCTCGGAAGAAGACAGTTAATGTATCCTTGATGTTCCATGGAGCTCTTGATGCTTGTGTTGATGCAAGAGTTGAAGACCTAGGGTTTGAGGACTCAAACCCTAGGATGGACATGTAGATTTGGAAACTAGCGCTAGAGTTGTCTTGCCATGTACTTGTGTGATACAACATTGCTAGGGTTTGTAAACCCTAAGGAAGACAACAATGCTAATGTGGAGAGCTTGTGGGATACAAGATTGTAATATATACAAGGACTTGTCGGTGTTGATGCTAACTTGTTGATAATCTTTGGAGGAACCAAACCTTGGTTGGGAGTGATTCGTAATTAGGAGGAATTGGTGGCTAGGGTTTGTTGAAGTTTGTAGCTCGGACAAGTATTTCTTCATTGGTTTGTGTCTAACATGTGGAAATTATCATTAATACCTCTCAGAACTTTGGAAATTCACTTTAATAATTTAATTATTAAAGTGAATGTCATTTTATAATTAATAAAGGTTAATTTAATGAAATGCCTAAGTTTTGGCATAGTGAATTAAATTAAATCTTAGCCATTGATCTCAAGTGAGGTGAGATCTAATCTCAACCATTAATCACTTTAGAGATTAGGGTTAGGGCTCAACTCAAGATTATAAAAGGTAGCTAAGGTGAGAGGAGTAGACACATCACAAGAGAGACATCTATTGGAGTCAGTGACTCATAGAGGAGCGAGAGGACTTATTGCTCAGTCCGAAGGAGGAAATACTATAGCCAAGAGGATTTCAACAGGTCGTACCAGCAAGGTGGAGGTTGGGAATTTTTTTTGGAAGGTCATACAGCCTACAGGAGCACCCAGGGAGGGTTGTACAACCCATAGGTGAGGTCGTACAGGCCATAGGAGGTCAGTCGCAGGCCGTACAGCCTGCAACAGGACGTACAACCTGCGGCAGGGCCTACAGGCCGCAATAGGGGTCGTACAGCATACAGATGGGTTGTACAGGCACCAGTGCAGCAGACAAGGACAACAAGGGGATGGGGGTTTCTTCAGCAGAAATTTGTCGAGGTTTTGTTGTTGTTTGTATTTTCTGTGGGCCATTTTCTCAATAAGGGAGCCCTTGTATGCTTGGATATTATTTTAACAAAAAGCATATTTGAAGGGCAGAAAATTTATGTGTGTTGAAATTGGTTTCTATTTGCTTCTTCTATTTAATTGTTTTGGTTGATTATTTCAGCAATTGTAAATTATTCAGTGAGGTGCAATTTAATTTTTTCATAAAGGAAATCACTAGGAAATCATTTATCTAGGATTGGGAAATAACTCTGAAGGGAAGCCAATTTCAAAAGATTTTTGCAGATCTATAAATCAGCAAGGTAAATTTCATGGCAAAGAAGCAAGCTCTAGTGGATTTGTTCCAGAGTGATAACTTGAACAAGAAGATGATCTTGACAAACAAGCTCAAATCCATCTAGATGTCAAGATCTGACAATGTTACCAGCTACTTCATGAGGATCACCCAGAAATGTGATCAACTTGCAACGATCGGGGAGAAAGTGGATGACGTAGAACTCCTTAATGTGGCATTGAACATGTTGACCAAGCCTTGGGAACCATTTGTCAAGGGGATCTGCGCTCGAGAGAAACTTCCAAATTGGCAAAGGCTTTGGGATGACTGCATCCAGGAAGAGACTCAAGAGGAGTCCAAAGCTAGTAAGCAAGGAGGCAGTGATGAGAACCTAGCCCTTGACAATCAGACAAGAAAGGGCAAAGGAAAGGGTTCCAACAAGAAGGGTAACAGTGGGGGCAACCTCACAGTCGAGGAAGAAAAAAGACTTGATTAAGGTCAAGTGCTTCGCATGCCACAAGAGTGGTCATTATGCATCTCAGTGTTCAAAGAAGAAGAAAGGAAAAGGAAAATTGCAACAGGTAGCAGCATCTGCAGAGACTCAGTTGAAAGAGTTTACTGCGAAGTTCGAGAGTGACTTCTCACTAGTTTCCTGCCTTTCCACCAGCACAGTTTCCAAAAGTGCATGGTACTTGGACAGTCATGCATCGTGTCACATAACAGAAGCACTGGAGTTGCTTAGCAATCTGACGGAGACGAACTCAGGGATCCATGTGGAGCTTGGTGATGATGTCGAGTATGCAATGAAGGGAGATGGAACAGTCTTGTTCTAGCTTGAGTCATGAGGTTCGTTTGATGCCCAGGATGTGTTATATGTGTCAGGAATAAAGAAGAACTTGCTCTCAATCTTAGTTATGGAGGACAAGGGTTTTGTCGTTATCTTTCAGAGAGGGAAAGTACTCATACGTCTAGAGGGAGTTAGTCCTAACACAGTAGTGAGGATTGGGGTTAGAGAGGGCAACTTATATAGGTTGCAGGGGAAGCTTGTTCATGCCTTGGTACATGACAGTGACAACCTGTGTGAGTTATGGCACAGAAGGATGGGACACTTGCATTACAGGGCGTTGTCGATTCTAAAGGAGATTGTCACTGGTCTTTCAGATTTCAATGTTGAGCAACAAGGCGTGTGCAAAGCTTCACTTGGCAAGAATGTCAAGGTTGCTTTTCCAAGCAGTAAGAGTAAGTCCAAGGGGATCTTGGATCTTATTCATTCAGATGTGTGTGGAGCAATGTCAATAGCATCAGTGTAGGGGGCGTCATACTATGTGACATTCATTGATGACTTTTCCAGAAAAACCTGGATCTTCTTTGTGAAAGCCAAGGATGAGGTCTTCAAGGTTCTGGGAGTTCAAGGCCTAGGTGGAGAACCAGGCAGGGAAGAAGATCAAGGTCTTGAGGTCGAATAATGGGGCGGAGTACACCTCCAATGAATTCAAATATTTGTGTAAGGAGGAAAGGATCAAGAGGGAGTTGACAGTCTCATACAACCCTCAGCAAACTGGGGTTGTGAAGAGAAAGTACCGGTCCATCATCAGTTCTGCGAAGGCTATGATTCATGACCAGGGTCTACCCCAAAGGCATGTAACACAACAATGTATTTGCAGAACATGAACCCTCACAGGATATTGGGGGACAAGACTCCTAAGGATGCATTCACAAGAGTGAAGCCAGAGATTGGGCATCTCACGATCTTTGGTTTTCCAATATACATCCATGCGCCTGTTGAGAAGAGGACAAAGATGGAGCCTTCAAGAGAGGACATATTTGTGGGGTACAGCAAGACCTCAAAGGCTTACAAGATCTTCATACAGTACAACGGAAGACAATTGTGAGTCGAGATCTTAATTTTGAGGAGAACTTGGCATCTAGGAAGTCCCATGAGCTTCCACCATTGGAAGAGGACGAGGAGTAGGTGGCTCCAAAGGGAGAACAGAGTTCACAGACTTCCAGTTCAGGGAGTCAACCTTTAGGTGGGGAGGAGGAGTTAGCTCCATCCAGCTCTGTCAGGAGACCCAAATGATTTGAACAGACACTGAAGGATGCTCGAGAGCATGTTGAGGCTCCTAGGAGTACATTCAAGGAAAGCAAGCCTCCAAGGAAGTTTCCCAACTACATGGTGCTTATGAGTAGCATCATTGATGTTGAGCCTTCCAGTTTTGAGAAAGCGGTAGATCACCATGTTTGGTGGGATGCCATGATGGAGGAGTACACTAATGATTTTTGGGTACATTGGAAAGTGGTCCCCTTGAGTTATTGAGTGTCTAACTCAAAGGGGGAAATATTTGACCCTCACCACTTTACTTTATGTTATAAAGTCAAAGTGACTTTATTAGCACTTAAGTCACAAAGTGACTTTAATAACATAAAGTAACTTAGGAACTTCAGATAAAGGGGAGATTTAATCTCAACCCTTCATCTTGGTTGGCCTAGATCTAATCTTGGCCATTTGTTTCCTAGGTTAGCCTAAGGATGAGGCTAAAGGAGAGGAAAGGAGGGAAAAGGTTTTCATTGTTCACTTGAGAGAGTTAAGTGAAGGCAAGAGAGGAGAGGAGAAGCATGTTGGAGCTTGAGGGTGCATCTTGAGAGGAGAGGGCACAAGCAAGGCTTGAGGGCACACTTGTTGAGAGGTTGGGTGCATTCCTTGAAAGGAGGAAGGGCGCACTAAGGCAAACAGGTTGGGTGCATCAAGCAAAGAGAAGGGTGTTCTTGTGAAAGGGGCGCACAAGGCAAGGAGAAAGAGGCGCACCTAGCTTGGGTGCAAGCCTCAAGGCAAGCAGGCAAGCAAGGAAAGGGGCGCAAACTCCAAGAGGGGCGCAAATCCCAAGGAGGGCACATTTCCAAAAAAGATTGTGAAGCTAATCTTGAGAGGAGCTAGCTTTTGTATCAGGTTCCTTTGTATTATTTCCTTGTTGCTATATTTGCTTAAGATCTCCATACTAAAATTTCTCATCTACTGATTTTCCCCATGGGGGTTTTTCCAAGGTCATGTTGACCAAAAATAGATGTGTATAAATCTTGTGGTTTGCTTATTTCTTTATCAGCATTTAGTTGTAAAGATCCTAGAGGAGTATTTTGTGTTTTAACTTTTAATGCATGTTTAAAGGCTAAAAGTGGACAGAAAAACTATCCTAATTAAACCCTTCACCAAGAGGCATTAAAAGAGCATCAAATCAAAGCTTAAGGGCAGATTCAGTAAGCAGAAAAATCAGAACTGGTGGCTGTCCTAAAACAGCAAGAAAAAAGTCTTGAAATACCTTGAAAACTGTGCCCAACAAGAGGTCAAGGACAAACCTGTTGGGCAGCCTTTAGGAACTTCAAAATTCTTCATACACCTCCATCATGAAGAATGATGTGTGGGATATAGTGTCGATATCAAAGGAGAAGTCTGTAGAGAGTTCCAAGTGGATCTTCAAGATCAAGCATACTGCAGATGGCAACATTGAGAAATTCAAGGCCAAGTTTGTGGCGAGAGGGTTCTCTCAGAGAGAGGGAGTGAACTACGAGGAAACAATTGCTCCAGTTGCCATATATGTTTCCACTCGAGTTGTTATATCTATTGCCTCAGTCATGGGGTGGAGGATTCACCAAATGGACGTGAAGACAGCATTCCTCAACAGGTTCAATGAGGAGGAAGTATATATAGAGTAACCTTAGGGCTTTAAGGTACATGAGAGAGAGTCTCATGTGTGCAAGATTAAGAAATCCTTGTAGGGACTCAAGTAGGCACCCAGGGCATGGAATTCCAGGGCGCAGACCCCAACTTGTACTTCATACTTCTTGGAGCAGATCTGCTCATCTTAGTTTTGTACATGGATGATTTGTTTCTCACAAGTGTAGAGGAGCTTATAGCAGGGTGCAAGGCAAATTTGGCTATCGAGTTCGAGATGAAGGACATTGGCATGATGCATTACTTCTTGGGGTTAGAGGTATCGCAGAGATTGGGTGAGATCTTCCTTCGTCAGGGGAAGTACACAGAGGAGATCCTAAGGAGATTCGGGATGGAGGACTATAGACCGATGGCTACACCTACGGTTACCAATCTAAATTAGGTTGTCACTTCAGATTCAGATTTGGTGGACTCCAAGTTATACAGACAGTTAAGAGATTCTTTGATGTATCTAGTCAACACTAGGCCAAATATATGTTTTGTTGTGAACACCTTGAGTCATTTCATGGTGGAGTTGAGGCAAGTGCATTGAGTAGCAACGAAGCATGTGCTCAAGTACTTGAGAGGTACAGTGGAGTATGGTCTGAGGTATCTTGGAGGTGATGGAGTGAGGTTGCAAAGATATATAGACTCAAATTGGGCGGGGAGTGCGGAAGATAGGAAGAGCACCTCAGGGTGTTGCTTTAGCTTGGGATCAGCAGTGATTACATTATTCAACAAGAAGCAAACTTTCGTAGAAATCAGTTTAGCAAAGGCAGAGTATATGGCAGCGAGTTTGGCTAGTTGTGAAGCCATTTGGCTTCACAAATTGCTCACAAGATTATTTGATCAGGAGTTGAAGCCCATGGTGATATACTATGATAATCGGAGTTGTATCAAACTCTCGGAGAATCCAGTATTCCATGACAGGTCCAAGCATCTTGAGACCAGATATCACTTCATCTGAGACAAGATCCAAAAGGGAGCAGTCAAGATCCAATATATTTCTACAAATGAGCAGGTTGCAGACATTCTCACAAAACCCTTAGTAAAGGATAAGTTTGTTTTCTTCAGAGACAAACTTGGAGTGGTGCAGAATACCTTCCTCGCTAAGAGGGAGTGTTGAAGTTTGTAGCTCGGATAGGTATTTCCACATTGGTTTGTGTCTAACATGTAGAAATCACCATTAATACCTCTTAAAACTTTAAACATTCACTTTAATACTTTAACTATTAAAGTGAATGTCATTTTATAATTAATAGAGGTTAATTTAATGAAATGACTAAGTTTTGGCATTAGTGAATTAAATTAAATCTTAGTCATTGATCTCAAGTGAGGTGAGATCTAATCTCAACCGTTTATCACTTTGGAGATTAGGGTTAGGGATCAACTCAATATTATAAAAGGCAACCAAGGTGAGAGGAGTAGACACATTACAAGAGAGACATCTATTTGAGTCATTGACTCATAAAAGAGCTATTGGAGTTAGTGATTCATATAGGAGCAAGAGAAGGACTTCTTGCTTAGTATGGAGGAGGAAATACTGCAGCCAGGATGATTTCAGCAGGTCGTACCAGCAAAGTGGAGGCTGGGAATTTTTTTTGGAGGGTCGTACAGCTTGCCGGAGCATCCAAGGAGGGTCGTACAGCCCACAGGTGAGGCCATACATGCTGCAGGGGGGCAGCCGTAGGATGTACAGCCTGCAGGAAGCACCGTACAGCCCGCAGCAGGCCGTAAAGGCCGCGACAGGGGCCATACAGGCCATCGTACAGTCTGCAGTGCAGCAGACAGGGACAGCAAGGAGCAAGGGGTTTCTTCAAAAGAAATTTTCTTAGGTTTTGTTGCTATTTATATTTTCTCTGTGGGCCATTTTCCCAGGAAGGGAGCCCTTGTATGCTTGGATATTATTTGAATGAAAATCAGATTTGAAGGGCAAATAATTTATGTGTTGAAATTGGTTTATATTTGCTTCCGCTATTTAATTGCTTCAGTTAATTATTTCAGCAAATGTAAATTATTCAATGAGCTGCAATTTAATTTTTTCAGCAAGGAAATCACTAGGAAATAATTTATCTACGTCTGGGATTAAAAAATTAACAGGACTTTCCTATGGTTTCCCTAGCTAGGGTTTGGACTCTGGAGAGCTTGACTTGCACCAGCTTTGTGATGAAGTTGTGGTACGTACTTGTACTTCATTTCTTCCATATATATGTATGAAATTTCCAGCTGTCCAAAATTGTGTAATTGCGGATCTAATTTTCAGCCTGCGTTGTGTTCTTGATAGGGTAATTTCCAGCACTTGTTGTTCATGTTGATTTGACATAACATAGGGCTGAAATTGTAAAGTGACTTAACATATAACTAGGGGATAAGAGAGCAGATTTTATGCTGTAAAATATGTTGCAATAAAGTGATTTCAGATATGGTATATGCTTGGAAAAGTGTGCCCTAAGGGTTGAAACTTGTTGGCATTTGTTTGGTATATTTTCTCTTGAGCTGCCTAGTATGTTGGATTAAAGTGAAGTGAAATAGTGTTTGTTGTTTGCTGTTGTCACTTAATATTGCAGATCAGCCCTAAGGCTGAAAGTTCACAGGGATTAGATACAGGAAACCTCTAGTGTGAGGTGGAATTTTTTAACTTGCATTAAAAGGCATTCCAGGAAATTTCAACATAAGTCACTTGTTTGTGTTCATATTCAAATTTGCCTACAATGAAATTTGAAAAAAATTGCCAATGCAAATAAATGTGATAAAATCGGCCAGTAAGTTCTAAAAAAAAAAATTAAACAAGTTTTGTTATAACTACCTGAAAACATATAAGAACCAGTTTTCCACAGGGATGCGTCCCCTAGGGTGGGGGGCACGCTACCCACGTTTTCATGCTCTACGGGTGGGGGGCGCCTGGGAAAACATTTCCCCACGTCCCCCTTTTGGGGAAACTCGAGGAAATGCATGGGGAAACGTTTTCCAGTGTGGGGGACATGTTTCCCCAAAAGAGGGGCATCTAGGCATCCCCCCTCCCAAAAGGGGGATGCCTGAGCACCCCTCCCCCCTGATTTTTTGTCTAACAACCATTTCAGGCAGAACAAAGATATCCCATTCAGAATTCAGCAGACTTAACAGTTTCAGAATTTTAGCATTGGCAAGATTATAGCGTTTCCACTGGATTGCACAATGATGAATTTGCATGGGATGAATTGTTATTGTTGGGATTTTATCATTATTATTTTTATAATTTTAGGGACGGGGACCCCGACGTCCCCCCATCCCCCCTGAATTTCCCTAAAATTTCGGAGTGCTCCCACATGTCCCCCATGTGCGTTTCCTTGCTCCCACACTCCCCCATCCCGAAAACTTGGTGGAACATTGGTAAGAACATATATTGCTAAAAAACATATCGATGTGTGTTTTTATTAGTTTAATAAAAGAGAAAAAAATCTTAATGAATTTTTTATGAATTTTGTAAAAAGAAATGTTTCTGGTCATTAAATTTGCCAATACATCAGATTTGGAAAATTCCAATTTTCTTCAAAAAAAATTGCCAAATGCAGTGACTAAGGCTTTAGACTAGAACAGAGTAAGGGTTTAACCTATCAAAAATAATTTTTCTCACATGAGGAACACTAAAAAATAGACAATCATAAATGTATTTTTAGTGTCCATCAATGCCAATCAAAAAACCAATCTTACCTGCTAAATTGACCTTTGAAAGGTTATGCTAGGGGTTGTATTTAAAAATAAAAGTAATTGCTGTAACAAGTTTATCATTCTTCTTCAATTTCGTATTGAGGACTTTCTGCAATTTCTGCCCATTTTCACCTCTGAAGGTATGCAGACAGGTACAGAATGCTTCTTACCATCTTCTTGCTCTTTAAAAGACTGTTGATTTCCTTCCCTAACAAATCAAAGAACCCTGAATATATGCACCTTGAATGCAAAGGAACAGAATATATGGAAATCCCTCACAGAAAATATGTGATAAATTTGTATAAATTTGCAGAAAAAACAACACCAATCCAGACAAAAAAAATACCAATCGCAGATATATAGTCATTATTGCTGACATTCTCCTTTCTTAGTTATATATGTTCCTATATCTCTACTCAATACAATTAGGAATAAACAAAAAGGTGGGATGATTCATTTCTTCTTCCAAAGCTATTCAGTTTAACACAGACAAATTGATTGAAGTGCATTGTAAAATAAGCTTGAGATGTAGCCAAATCTGGCAAAGAGATGACTGACATTGTGACAACTATTTGAATTCCAAGCAAATCTCCAACACACTCTTGCTACTTCCTGCATGCTCCTAGAGGTTTCATCCTCAACATAAATTGTTTCCCACGACATACATCAAAATTGGAAAAAGTAATGTATGTTTACTTGAAACAATCCATGCTTCAATTCAACCTGCATGCCACTCGATTCAATTTTGCCTGACTGTTCAACCTCCTGTGCAGGATTATGAATATGAAGTTTGAACACTTCCATTGATTGTTATTCCTTTAGCTTCACTGATATTATGGATTTTAAATATCTAATCAGAATTGTGATAGTGTATCAATGTTTCAACCTGTATGACTCAATTTTGCATGACTGTTCAACCTCCTGTGAATTATTATGCATATTAGCACTTCTTCAGCTTCACTGATATTATGTATTTTAAAGATCTAATCAGAATTGTGACAATGTATCAATATTTGTTGCAAATTAACTGTCAAGCACTCAATTCAAAGCATAGCTAGCAAACAGAAAATCTAAAAGGAAATACAGTGTCAAAAAGTAGCAAAGGAAAGGGATATTAATGTCAAAAACCATTAACTTCTAGATAGTTTTTAGTTAATTCAAATACACCCATGAACTACATTGTTTCAGGTTAATCTGAGTTTCAAATGCATTTAAGATAAAAACACAAAACAAAAAGAAATAGAAACAAATACCATTGCCACATAAATTTGCAATTGCTCCAGCTACCATTCGAAGAGTTTGAGGATCTTCTGCCTCATCTGCTGTCCTTGATAACAAACCAATGCCACCATGATTCATGATAAGCTCCTGGTTGGTCTCTGCAAGGTGAATGACATATAACTGAATACGGGATCACAACCAGTAATACAAAAAAAAGAAAACTGCCCCCTATACTCTCCATATCACAATCCAACATATTATCTTATCAGTAAACTATCAGGAAACTTATATAACGACAAAAAGCTATCATTTAAATCCCTGATCACAATCCCAATTACACACTGATTCACAAAGACATGTATGAAAGTGGTATGCAACTACTTCTAACATTTTTTCCTTTTTCTCCTGTTAGCATGCCTACAAAAGCAATCCAGGGTAGAAAATACTCAAGGCATCAAATGGTAATTATACTAGTAAATCACTCTGGAAAATCGAAGTACACTTTAAACATATTCAGGGAGACAAATGCTGCTTCCAATTCGTAGAAAAATAAAGAAAATAGTACCATACCATTCATAGCCAGATTTGCAATGGCCCCAGCAGCTACCCTTCGGATGGTTTCGTCCTCTGAGCTCCTCAAAAGCATCAACAGGGAATTAAGACCTCCTGCCTCGACAATCCTCTCTTGATTTGCTTCTGTATAAATAAAATAAAATAGGCATACAAAGTAAAAGACGATCAACTTATGCCCTTATTTATTGAGCTCAATACCAGGTCATGTCATCTCATAAATAATTTAAACAGAAATATAAATGTATAAACAAAATTAGAAAAAACATAAGCAGTTATAAGTAAGCAACCATCATAAATCCATCTAAAATGTACAGTCCAGACTCCAGCCTAGTTTCTATGATGCAGCCCAAAACTAATATGGAATAACTTTGAGGCATTATCCAACTTTCCCTTGCATATTGAAAGATCTTGATCAATTTCCTCATGACTAGATTCTAGCATCTTAAACAACCACAGGCATCCTAATAATGGCTCATGCCAACCTTAGTCTTTCAGGTATGGATTTTAACGGCCTGAATTGAAAATCTAAATCACCTGCAATGTTGTAGTTCAAGGATAATAACCAATCTTAAAATGTTTTCCAAAATCATTAAAAAGGTGAAAACAGCATAGCTTTTTGTTATCTTGGTCAACATGCTTGACCGTGTTTAACCATTTAGGCAAAAATCTATATTCAATTTTATTTTATTAGGTTAAAACTGTTGATGTTTTTTAGCTTCAGGAGGTATTCCCTGTTATCCCCTACCCTAAGGATAACTAAGGAGATCACGTCTCGACGCCCACAGGTCCTAGACATGGAGTACCGAGAGCCGGACGACTTGAGCATGGCCCCGGAGGGCCCCTCTTTTCTTCAGTGCACTCCATTTACCAGCAGCAGTAGTATCCATCCCACCAGCCTGTTCCTGAAGTAGCAGTGAGTCTTGCTCCATGAGGTAATGAGTCTGGGTATCATGGTATGTGTCACTTTGATTCTTGAAGCACTTGAATATGTTGCATTGAATTCTCCTTCATTTCATAACGTTTGCTTGGAAATTATGCTCTTTGACTTGTTCATACCTGGAAGGGTGACATGGTGCCCTAGTAAGTTGATCTCCCTTTAGGATGGGTTGTCACTGGGTGGGTCTGTGAAAGGTCATCACCTGTTCCCAAGAGAAAGGGGGTCTCATCACGAGCCAACCTTCTCATCTTCGTGAAATGTTTGTGGATAATGCTGTCACTTCTGGTCATCAAGCCAGGACAGTGTCCCTCAACTATCCCCTTGAAGCACAAAAGGGGAAAGATCAAAAGCAATAAAGCTAAGAATAAAAGACAATGAATGGGCTAGGAATCAATAGCATATGTGATAAGGTGCATCTCGCCCTCTACAAAGGCACCCACAGGTAAGACTTACATTTCCCTGTTATTACTGCACCCCATGCCCAAACGCTTACCCTATGCCACCTCATACACTTACATGACCTGGATTGGCTCCCACCTGGGAAACACCCCAAACTTGAGGAAGGTTAGCCTAATAGGACACCCTGAGACCTTCTCCAAACCTAACTTGTCAAATTGCATAACATCTTTGAGAATTTGTCTGGGTTAAGGGGGGTTTGATGCACGTGTTTGGGTAATTTAATTATCGGATGTCATTTAAATGTTATTGTCCCTGTGACTTATGAACCCCTGGAGGGTGTACTTGTTGTTGTTGGATGACCTTGCCCAATGGACAGGTACACATGAGGGAATGATTAGCTCGGACCTTCATGGGGGCTTAAATCCCATAGATGGATGTTGTAACCCCAACCAGGGGCAAGAAGACATCAGAGATTTGCGCCAAGAAGAAAGAAAGATGTTGCCCTTTGAGATACCCTGGCATACCTAGACCCAAGGGGGTCTTACTCTTCCACATGGACGTTGGCCATTGAAAGCCCAGGACGTCACCATCATGACCCTGGATGTCATCCAGAGCTAGGGTTTTCATTTTGGAAGCATTTGTGAGCTAGGTGGCACATGTGGGCATCATCTAGGGCCTTTAGAGGCCAAGTGTTTTGCATCGTAGGCAGTGTTTTAAAAACCGTTGAACCGGAACCGAAACCGACCGGTTTGACTGGTTTGATGGTCGATCGGTTCAAACCGGTCAATAAACCGAACCGGTCGGTCGGTTTGGTCATAAACCAGCCAATTTGGTCCCAGAAACCTAAAACCCTCTAAAATCCCCTAAAACCTAAGAAACAGAAAAGTACTTGGCTCATGTTTTCTCATGCAAGTTGGAGTTGTAAGGTGTTTTGGTGTGCAGCTGAGGGTTATTTTGCCTTATTGATGCTATTTAAACTTTAAAGAGGTCCCCACCCCCTCCATTTCACCCACCCTAGTAATTAATGGTAATGTTAAAAGTGGCATTCTCCTTTATCTTTCATTTTCATCCTTCTACTTAAATTTTTAACATTACCATTAATTGTTTCAAGATGTTTGAGAGTGGTTCCAACCTCATTGGACTTCATATGGAGAAAGTAGAATTTTAGGTCCCATTCAAAATTCAGCAGACTTAACAGTTTTCAGGATTTCAAGATTGGCAAGATTGCAATGTTTCCACTGGATTCTATCATGTATGAGGGTATGGAACTGACATTTAATCAAGAGAACCAAGCCCTTTATGTACCTCGATGTTCGTGGCATTGATTGTTGAACTCTTTTGTCATGACCCCTGTTAAATTTATAGCAGCTGCGAGAGCCATTCTCCTGAAGGATGGCCAAGACCCTAGACGAGATCTAGGGCCCCCAGTGCACTCCTGGGGTACTTGGTCTGGGACCAAACAGTCAGTGCCATGGCAAAAGACCCTTCTTAAGGCCCCCAGTATATGACTGGGGTTCTTGGTCTGGGACCAAGCAGTTAAAGCCCCTAGCTATGCCTAGGGCCCCTGCACTGGGTCCAGGGTACCCATGCCTGGGGCATGGGTTTCTTGGTCTGGGACCAAGATGATAAAGCCCCTAGACATGTCTAGGGCCCCTGGACATGGTCCAGGGTACCCATGCCTGGG
>ML792126.1:153732-168305 GCA_009831015.1 Picea engelmannii | reverse complement strand
TTTCAAGCTTCTCTTACACGCTTAATGCTTTAAACAAACACGAGATAAGTGGTATAAGCTTGAGTTCTTCTTTCTTTCATTCTTTAGGCAAGTTGTTCTTGCGCTTGTGCTTTAGCTTTCTTTCATGACAAGTTACTCATGTTGATGATCTAATGCATGGTGATAAACTAAATCGTTATTGAGTTCTCTTTTAATGCTATACATGTGTTAAATGCTTCATTCTTATGCTTAAATAACACACTTAATAAGCTCAAGTAAGTTTCGGTTTTGTCATAAAATCACCTATTTAAGGCAACTAAAAGTCACCTAAATACTCTCTAATACACCTAAAAGTCTAACCAATTGATATATCAACTTAATAGACTTAATAGGGTATCTTAAACCACCATCTTCACCATCTAAAACGGGGATCGAGGAGGGCAATGGAAGGTGTTAGGTCGGGAACGGTCTCGTGGCGCAAATCGTCCTTTCCGTAAAAACTCAATCTTTCGAGCCGACCTGCGAAGCTAGGGTAGGCCTCGTTGCTATACTTCTTGAACATCCAGCAGTTATTTGGCAACCGGGGAAGGAGGTTTTTGGTGAAACACTTAATGAGGGTAGTTAAAATATTACAATCTTAAGGAACCCTTAACTCACTAAGTAATTAAACCTTGGGCTTAATACTTGTAATTCAATCTCTCATCTAATAATACTTTGTAGGTTAAATAACTAAAGTATTGAGTATTTTCATCATTGTGGAACATTTGTGCTTTAATTTGTAAATCTTCTAAGTGTCCTTATGAATGTTGATGATAAATGTGTTGATGATGCTATTGCCTCGATCTTCTTAATATCCTGCACATACATTTAAAACGTGGTTAGCTTGTTACATTGTATCATTGTATCTTTAGCATTCTTTATTGTAAATAATTGTATCTAGCAATTCTTGCGGCATAACTTTTCTTTGTAATCATATTGTAACGAAACACCCTATAACTTTAGTTGACCCCTTGCCCAACCTTAGGCACTAGTCTTAGTTGACCTAGGGAAAGGCTTGCTTGACATAACTAACCCTTGCATCTTGCATTGCTGCCTTAGCATCATAGGTTAGACTCCCCCCCAACCTTAACGAATTAAAATCAACTCCTAGAACTTAAACTCTAAATCTTATCTAGAAACTAGGGACTACCCCCCTTGGCTTCCCTAGGAGTAAGTCTAGACGGAAGAGGTTCAAGCCAAAGTGACAACGTGGGCTTTGAACCTAGGCATTGTGCCTCCAAGAACACACTAAGTGAGCAGGACTTGGCTCACGCTTGCAAGTGTGTATAAGGACGGCAACACCTCCCAGGGGGAAAAGGTTTGGGAAAGGAAGGGTTATGGGAAGGTGGAGTCGCCAAATGAGCTTCAAGATGAGCTCATCAAAGAAGGCAGAAAGGAAACATCCCCTGGGTGGTGTCGCCAAGCAAGCTAAGGGGAAGGCGTTGGGATAGCTTGCCAAAGTGTCGTTAGAGTTCCGAAAAGGATTCAAAATCCTCCCCAACAACGGCACCAAAATAATATCGCACAAGTTGCAGGTTGGGAAAAGCCCGACCCAACCACTAAATAGCGACAAATAAGATGTCACCTACCCACTGTCACCTTAGGCAAGTGTCCCCGTCACTTTAGAGGTGAGGTAGTCACCTCAAGGGGGGAATCCTCATGACCCTAGGGGGAATGAGATGAAGATGAAGGTAAGATGGACATGAAATCCCTAGAGGTCAAATCTAAATGATGTGAAAGGGTTGAAATGGAATCTTGGAAAGGTCCAAGGGTAGCCAAGTAAGTTGAGTGACCCACCAACTGTGAATACCTACCCGAGATATAAGGAAAACCAAGCATATAGTATAATACGTTAATTGGACAAGCAAGTTAAGCTTGTTGTCCCTAATTTGTAGCAACGATAAATGATATATATCAGTTCAATAAAAGGTAACAAGGGCAGCAAAATAAGTGCTAAGTATGTGATGAATTAACAAGAGACAAAGCTAGTGGAAACTATTGAATTTCTAGACTAGTTTACAAGAGTAGTAAATAACCAAGATCTCAAGAAGATTAACCAAGGACAAATTACAAAACAAATTATCGGTCTGCTCATTTTTCCATATGCAATGTTCTTTCTTTGCCACCCAACCATAGGCATCCTCAAGTGCCACCCTCGAGCATAGCATAGTAGTTTACCCTGGGAAACCCTTCTTCACAAGGGGGGAAAACCCAGTACCTTCTTATAGAGAAGGTCCATGCCAAAGACAGAATAACCAAGCTCTATTCACTAGAGCAAATCAATAAGAAACAATCCAGCAATAACTCAGCAATGTAAACCCTAGCGCATCTCTAGCACACCAACAAGACGGAGAGATATACCCCAACTAGACATGCACCTTCCTTCCTTCATTGGAATATAGCAGCTGCAGCTCGCACTTAGACTTGTGCCCTTTTTCAGAGTGGAGAATGTGTGTATAAATGAGCTAGCGTCCACTCTTATTAATACTAATCTGCCAGTGAACTTTTCCAGTGGGGCCGACCTGTCCTTTCTGGAAAATACATTTACTTTATCTTTTCTAGCGGGGCGACTTCACTTCCGGACCAATAGATTTCTTCTGGGCCTTCTTTAATTCTTTCAATGTTTTTTCCTTTCACGTCTTGGCATCTTCTTCTATAAGAAAGGTTGTCCCGGAGGTGAATACCTCCCGCAGCTACCAGAAACATCAATAGAAATTAGCTCAACTCACCAATGTTTAAGCTACAACTTTAGCACAAATAGCAAGGCTGAAAAAAATGCTTGCTGCAGAGATATTATCAGCCTTATGGCCTTAGGAAACTTGTTACAACAGCAGTACAATCAGCCACTGAAATCAGTAAAGAAACCACCCAAGAAAAGACTTGAACCAAGTAGAAAATGTTAGCAAATTTTGATGGTTAAAGCACAAGTTATAAGTGTTTTCCTTTAGGGTTTCTGCAGTCAAATTATCAGCCTTATGGCTGTAGCAAACCAAGCCCTATATCAGAAAGAATTTCCCACATAAATCACTTGTAGATGACTCAAAAGATTCGCCTAGGTTAGTAAAGGGTTAGGGCAGAAATTTAGGCCTAGTCTAGGGTTAGTTTAGGAGCTAGTTAGGGTTAGTGCAGCCTTAATGGCTGTAGGTTAGTGTCTATTACAGCAGCAATTTGTAGTGGTTGAAAGGGGATGCCTCGATGAGGCAAGAGAGCCAAAGGCTCAAGGAACGTTTCCCCAAAAAGAGAGACTCAAAACTTGTAGAATCACGTTTTCCAAGGCAATGATTTTGTTTCTCCAATGCAATAATAAATGACTAGTGCTCTTAATAATTGGGTTAAGAGGGTCATGCAAAGAAAGAGCTAAAGAAGCTACCTCCTTGGGGGTGTAAACCCTCTTACTCCCCAAGGCAAGTTTCTCTAGCTAGGGTTTGAGCTAAGAGGGTGTAAGCCCTTATACTTCTCTTAGCAAACCCTTGTTTAACCAATAATATGAAGCATAAAATGATGAAGACTATGGTGGGGGTGTATGCCCTTATATTTCCCACCTAGCCCCTAGCACAATAACCTTGACTTGAAACAAATGATAGCCTGAAAGTAAAGACCATACCAATTCAAGGAAAAATGCTAAGATAATCCACCACAATAGCAAGAGAGAAGCCTTCCAAGGCTAGCGCATCACTTCCATCAACCATTACAGCAAGAGATAACCATAAACAAGAGCCAAGAGAGACAATTTGCCAAAGATAGCGAAAATTTCAGACCAACTACTTCTCACAAGAAGGCGAGTTATGTTAAAATGAGATCTTATGATCTCTTATTTATACAAAATGTCACCAAGGTGACTTGTCCACATATTTAGGGGTAAACCACAAGACTAGGGGTCAACAACCCTAATCTTTCCCCCGTAACAAAGTAATATTAAACAATTCATTAAAAATTCACTTTTGAACATAAGAAAAACCCTAATTCATATGGACGTCACCCCTTTAGGGGACGTTCTGGCACAAAGAGGAGGTCATTGGTGATGGAGGAGAGTGGAGGGGTTTCCCAAAGCCATATATCAAGCAACAAAACCATATCCTTCATGATTCCTTCAAAACGTCCATGTGCCATTGCATGTCACCTCACCACCATGCCCTAACCCCCCTAGGTGATGTCATGCTCAAAAAGGAGACGTTTTGCCCCTCCTAGGGAAATCATTTGGCATGTGAGGGTTGGGCTAGGTCTTCCACGTCATCTTTTAGGTATCCAACACTTTGTCTTTCTCATCCGACATTCGAGCCCTTGGCATCCACCTGTGGGCTTCAAGCTCCATGGAAGCCCAATCTAGGCTTGTTCTTCAAAAACTATCCACCAACTAGGTCTTGCAAAGACAAATACGCACGCCCTCCAAGGATCTCAAGTCATAACATCATGATAAGTGAATCCAATCAATAAATGAGCCACCTAAGCATGTGCATCAAAGATCACTATATCAAACAATTAATTGCTCAAAGACATTATGCGACTTGTCAAGCTTGAAAATGGGAGGGTTGACGAGGTGTCCTATTGGGTAGATCTTTCCCTAGGTCAAGGAAAGTTTCTAGGAGATCGAAAAGTTTCCAGGAGATCCCTCTCTAAGCCATGTAAAGTGGGTGAGGTGGTTGGGGTCAAGACTCAATGAGCATAGGGCTCAAGACATACAAGGGGTCATAGTGTCTCATTCATGGGTGCCTTTGTAGAGGGTGTGTGGTACCTTCGTCCGCAATGCACTTTTTCCAAGCCCATTAATTGCCATTCTTTCATAATTTTAAGGAAAGGTTGAAGGCCACTACCCTGGCGTGGTGTCTAGATAATGGAAATGTCACCCACAAACACCTAGTGGCAATGAGAAGGTTGGCTCGTGATGAGACCCCCTTTCTCTCAACCATGCAACTGAGAGTCATTACCCTGGCTTGGTGACCAGATGATGGTAACATCATACAACTAGATATTCATGAACGTGATAGGTCGGCTCGTGATGAGACCTCCTATCCTTCAACTAACCCTTTAAGCATTTTTAATCATATTTCATTGTGGGTCCCCCTTTACTCAAAGATAAGCGTTTCATTGTTTTCTTGGGTGATCCCTGGGCGAAGCATCTAGAAGGTTCATACATAGGCTTTTATCTTTTACCCAACATTAATCCCTCTGGGCCTTCAGCCCCTTCTTCCCATAGAATGAGGGACAACCCCTTCTTGGGTCAATACACCCTAAAATCCCAAGAGATAAGGAAATGGGGGGAACAATGATGGAAAGTGGTAAGTATGGCCGGAAACGGTACGATGGCTTTTCAAGGGAGTTCCCCTAGTAGAAAACCCATCCCCGAGGAAGACCACTTACTAGGGCACAATGCCAACCACCAAGGTGAAGCAGGGAAAAAGGCATAATGTCCAAGCATATATCATGAAATCTAGAGCAATCTAAGATACAACATACTCAAATGGCTTAAATATTGAAATGATGCTTACCATAATACTGACTTGTACCTCATGGAGCAAGGCCCACTACAGTTGATGTGGTTGATGCCATCTGGAAATTTGTGACTATCTATGGTGGTGAGGAGTGTCTCCATCTGTGCAAAAGGATATTGTTGGTCATGTAGTCTCTCAGCACTCGATATCGGAAAACCTGAGGGCCTCGAGACATAAACTCCTTAGTTATCCACAAAATGGGGATAACATCTGGCTCCTACTTGGGTACATGTGCTCGTCGTAGAGTGCATGAGAATCACAACATCTCCCAGTAGACATGTGCCTGCCAAAAACTCAGACAAAGGGATCAGAGCATCTAGGGTGGTGCTATCACCCTTCATCCATATATATATAAATCCAAAAATTAAAACTAATCTAGAAAAGAAAAATTTTGACATTTTTTCAAAAATTTCTAAGCTAAGCATGAAATCAATATGCAAGTAGAGAAAAATTAAAATGAAATGCATTTAAACTAGTATGAGCAATCAAGATGCAAATGCAAGGGAAATCAAGATGACTTACCTACTTACCTAAGGCATGGGCCCTGAAGAAGTCATGTGACCTGAATGTATGGTTGTAAGAGAGATCCATCCACTGGTAATGGCATCTTCCTCCCGTCTAATGCTGCCAGATAGTACCTTTCTTTGTCAGACTTATTGATGATGTAAGGGCCAAGCCATGAGTTGTTATCTTTCTGGTCATATCTGGGCTTGCCCTTTCTTTTGTCCCAGAAGAGCGCAAGACTTCCTTCATTGAAATTGATGCAAGGTGTATTTTCAACGTGTGGGGTCTTTGTCTGCACTGTCTTTTTGACGATCTCTTCATGTTTCTCATCTCCTTTCTTCAAAATCTGGATAGATCCTGGCTCCTTCCCATGTTATTTTGCAAGTTTCTCTTTGTTAAATTTTTAATTAAAATAAAGTACCAAGGCAAGTGTTTCCCTTCCCTAGGCGCCTAAGGGGGAGAAAGTGCCTAATGTGGGTCCTAGTCATTTAATTTGTGAGATGCAAATTAAAAGGTGACTTTATGACTAAAGTGAGGGTGAGTGAAGAGACACCAAATCTCAGCCACCCATCTAATCTAATCGTAGCCGTTAGATTAGAAAACCCCTCACCTTCCCTCATGAGGTCGACTAGGGCAAGAGGGCGCACCCATTCTTGGGTAGTTCAAGCATTCTTGTTGAGAGAACAAGAGAGAGCAAGAGAGAGGTCGAGTTGAAGAAAAGAGACAGCATTTGCTGAAGGAGAGCACGCATCCCAAGGCAAAGAGTAGCATGGATTTCAAGGCAGCAGATAGCAAGGAAGAACAAGCAGTACCGTACGGATTTGTGGAGGTCGTACAGCATTTAATGTGCACAGAAATCAAGGAGGACAGCAGCTGCAATTTCTGAGTATTGGCACGCATTCCAAGGTTGTCGTACAACATTTATTGGCACAGAAATCGAGGTAACTGCTGTAATAAATTTCTGAGTGTATTTATGTACAGTTTGGCAAGAATGTTGAGGGCCGTACAACACGGTTTACAAAGAGTTGTTCATGCTGGGGTTTTCGTACAGTCTTAGCAACATTTTTGGCACGAATTTCAAGACAGTCCGTACAGCATTAATTGCTAGGACAGTCGTACAGTTGTATGGATTTATGGTTCAGAAATTGAGGAGCAAAGCTACAGGAATGTCCAGATAAGTTTGTGTAAATTTCTGAAGATGAATATGATGTAGAAGAAATTTCTCAGAAGCTCATAAATAATAAAAAGCCCTCTCTCACTGGTTTTCCCCTTGTGGGTTTTTCCAAGGTCGAAGTTAGACCGAAAATCTTTGTGTCTATATTTTCTGAGTTTTGCATACTGCTGATATTTTATTTCTGCGTTGAAAACGATGTTCAGAATCCTCATGTTTCAGTTCTGAAGTTTATTTTCTGTTAAGTTTGTATATGCTGAAACAGTGCTGAGACATATGCTGAAACAGTGCTGGAACATATGCTGAAACAGTGCTAAGACATATGCTGAAACAGTACTGGAACATATGCTGAAACAGTGCTGGAACATATGCTGAAACAGTGTTGGAACATATGCTGAAACAGTGCTGAGACATATGCTGAAACAGTGCTGGAACATATGCTGAAACAGTGCTGAGACATATGCTGAAACAGTGTTGGAATATATGCTGAAACAGTGTTGAGACATATGCTGAAACAGTGTTGTAACTAGTGTTGAAACAGTGTTGTAACATATGCTGAAACAGTGCTAAAACTGGGTTTGGCATTTAACTTTGGCTGAAAAATCAGCGAGACTGAAACTGGGTTGGGGTCTGAAATTTTTACACTCTTTGTATCGATCTGTCCATGGAAGAAGTGTGTCTATGGAGTCCTCCTGCATAAATGGTAGCTCAGATGGATCATCCTCAATGGTCTGTGGGGGCACATCATAATCGCATTCGCTGACATAATCAAGACCATCAAGATTCATCACATGTCTATCAGCTTTCTCTCGATTGTATAGTATCTGAAAAGTGCCATCTCCCATGGGAATGTGTGCATGGGTGAGATCCATGCTAAGGAAACCCCCAAGAGCAGTAGACCAGTTCCTACACAAGAGCATCCCCCAAGCATCTGGAACGTCGATCACTACTATGTCCATCAGAATGTTGATATGTGGAAAATCAATCAGGAAGACCTCAATGTCACACATACCCCAAAAAACTTGACCTTTTAGGAATTAATACCACACATGTTGCCATAAGGTCGGGTTGTCTTCAAACCAAGTTGTTTCATCACCTTCAATGATATGACTTTTGTTGAGGCCCCTGAATCAAGCATGTAGTGGTTCAAGCGAAGGTCATCCATGCCTAATGAAAGATAGAAAGGAGGGTTCTTCTCCCTTGGTCGATCAAAATACATAGTGTTCAAAATGATGGGAGGATCTTCCTTCTCGGTTGGCACCTGCAAGACTTTCAAAACTTCCCTTTTTACAAAAGGGATCTTACACATCTTTGTCACTGGGACCGTCATATTCAATTTTCCAAACATGCTTGCAACATCTATATTTAACTAAGTATCATCTATAGGAGTTGGCTAAGGAAGCAACTCACATTTCGGAGGTGGAGGTGGTGGAGCCACCTTCTCTGCTAATGGAAGAGGAGTATCAGGCTGTGACAAAGGGGCTAAAGCTTTATTTCTTCTAATGTAGGTCATATATTCCCTCCTCCTTAATTCCTTCTTCTGATCATCTGACAATTTATTCAAGGCCCGAAGTCTCCCATCTCTTTCTCCTCTTCTTCTAGCATCATCGATCTGCTCTTGGGTAACTTGTTCCTCTTCGAAATTGCAAATCATATCAATGAAGTTCATATTGTCAGGAGAATCTTCGTCCCGTCGAGGGCATTCATCTTCTCTATGGGGTTCTTGGCACGGGAGGCACCAAGCTTCTACATCAGTTGTCCCAATCGGTTTCAAAGTATCTGGGGCATTTGTCTCTTGTTGAGGTTTTGGTTTCCAACCTGTGGCATCTCTCTGTTGTCTGGCAAACTAAGGTCTAGGAGCAGATTGATTTCTTTCCACTATAGTCATACGGCTCATACGTTGATTCTGCACTTGAACAAACTGAGTATTCATCTGGTCTATTTTTTTAGTTAATAGAGCAATCGGATCAAGAGCATTGTTGTTGGAAACCTCAATCTTTGCTTCTGCTCTAACACGAGGGTAGTGAAAAGGTTCTGCCCTTGAATCAAGGAGATTTTCTTTAATATCGGCATTGTACTCTTTAGCTTGTGCCAATGATGTGGGCTTTTAGTCTTTAAGAATGAATCGAAACTACCCTTCAAAAGCATTCATGTAAAGGAGACAAACTAATGATTTTGTAGGACAGAAATATGTTGGAATTTGATAGTACAACTTGTCAAACCTGGAATTGAATTCCTTTACCATCACATTCTCCTTTTTCTTTATCTGATTAAACTAAACCCCAAGCGTCCCACCGTCTGCATTTGTTGACCTTCTATTCTTGAAAGAGTTGGCAAAAGCGTCATAAGATGTGAGATGATTGTCAGGGAGTTCTCTAAACCAATCAAGGGCTTCTTCAGTCAATGATGAGGCAAATAACTTCATGGCCACATCTTCATGTTGAATACCTGCATTGTCTATGTCCCAGCCCATGACATAAAGATGATCTTCAGCGATTATCACATGTTTCCTGGGAACTTTGGCAACCACTTATTGACTTCTTTTAGCATTGTATTAGGGTATCCTTGGATATTGGCCATGTTAAGGGGTTTGTAGAGGTCCTTTGCCCAAGAGTGAGCCATGGGAGCAAGAGGAAGGGTATTATGGAAAAGGGTTTTAACAACGGGAGACTTGAGAGGAGGCCTTTGTTGGTAAACCTTAGAAGGCTTGAACCTCCCAGGAGAAAAGGTTTGGGAAAGGAAGGGTTCTAGGAAGGTGGAGTCACCAAATGAGCTTCAAGATGAGCTCATCAACGAAGGTGGACAGGCAATGTCGCTAGGAAGGAGTCGCCAAGTAAGTTGAGGGGAAGGCTTTGGGATAGCTTGCCAAAGTGTCGTTAGGGTTCCGAAGAGGATTAAAAATCCTCCCCGACAACGATGCCAAAATGTTATCGCACAAGTTGTAGGTTGGGAAAAGCCCGACCCAACCACTAAATGGCAACAACTAAGAGGTCACCTACCCACTGTCACCTTAGGCAGGTGTCCCCGTCACTTTAGAGGTGAGGTAGTCACCTCAAGGGGGGAATCCCAGTAACCATAGGGGGAATGAGATGAATATGGAGGCGAGATGGAGATGAAGTCCCTAGAGGTCAAATCTAAATGATGTGAAAGGGTTGAAATGGAATCTTGGGAAGGTCTAAGGGTTTCCAAGTAAGTTTAGTGACCCGCCAACTGTGAATACATGCCCGAGACACACGGAAAACCAAGCATATAGTATAATATGTTAGTTGGACAAGCAAGTTAAACTTGTTGTCCCTAATTTGCAGCAACAATAAATGATATATATCAGCTCGATAAAAGGTAACAAGGGGACGCCTCAATGAGGCAAAAGAGCAAAGGCTCAAGGAACGTTTCCCCAAAAAGAGAGACTCAAAACTTGTAGAATCACGTTTTCCAAGGCAATGATTTTGTTTCTCCAATGCAATAATAAATGACTAGTGCTCTTAATAATTGGGTTAATGGGGTCATGCAAAGAAAGAGCTAAAGAAGCTACCTCCTTGGGGGTGTAAACCCTCTTACTCCCCAAGGCAAGTTTCTCTAGCTAGGGTTTGAGCTAAGAGGGTGTATGCCCTTATACTTCTCTTAGCAAACCCTTGTTTAACCAATAATATGAAGCATAAAATGATGAAGACTATGGTGGGGGTGTATGCCCTTATACTTCCCACCTAGCTCCTAGCACAATAAACTTGACTTGAAACAAATGATAGCATGAAAATAAAGACCATACCAATTCAAAAAAAAATGCTAAGATAATCCACCACAATAGCAAGAGAGAAGCCTTCCAAGGCTAGTGCATCACTTCCATTAATCATTACATCATGGGATAACCATAAACAAGAGCCAAGGAGACAATTTGCCAAAGATAGCAAAAATTTCAGACCAAGTACTTCTCACAAGAGAGAGAGTTATGTTAAAATGAGATCTTATGATCTCTTATTTATACAAAATGTCACCAAGGTGACTTGTCCACATATTTATAGGTAAACCACAAGACTAGGGGTCAACAACCCTAATCTTACCCCCTTAACAAAGTAATACTAAACAATTCATTAAAAATTCACTTTTGCACATAAGAAAAACCCTAATTCATATGGACGTCACCCCTTTAGGGGATGTTCTAGCACAAAGACTAGGTCATTGGTGATGGAGGAGAGTAGAGGGCCTTCCCAAAGCCATATATCAAACAACAAAACCATATCCTTCACGATTCCTTCAAAATATCCATGTGCCATTGCATGTCACCTCACCACCATGCCCTAACCCCCCTAGGTGACGTCATGCTCAAAAAGGAGACGTTTTACCCCTCTTGGGCAAATCATTTGGCATGTGAGGGTTGGGCTAGGTCTTCCACATCATCTTCTAGGTATCCAACACTTTGTCTTTCTCATCCTACATGCAGGCCCTTGGCATCCACTTGTGGGCTTCAAGCCCCATGGAAGCCCAAGCTAGGCTTGTTCTTCCAAAACTGTCCACCAACTATGTCCTACAAAGATAAATAAGCACGCCCTCTAAGGATTTCAAGTCATAACATCATGATAAGTGAATCCAATCAATAAATGAGCCACCTAAGCATGTGCATCAAAGATCACTATATCAAACAATTAATTGCTCAAAGACATTATGCAACTTGTCAAGCTTGAATATGGGAGGGTTGACAAGGTGTCCTATTGGGTAGATCTTGCCCTAGGTCAAGGAAAGTTTCGAGGAGATTACTCTCTAAGCCATGTAAAGTGGGGGGTGAGGTGGTTGGGGTCAAGACTCAATGGGCATAGGGCTCATAACATACAAGGGGTCATAGTGTCTCATTCATGGGTGCCTTTGTAGAGGGTGTGTGGTACCTTCATCCGCAACGCACTTTTTCCAAGCCCATTATATGCCATTCTTTCATTCTTTCATAATTTTAAGGAAAGGTTGAAGGCCACTGCCCTAGAGTGGTTTCCAGATAATGGCAATGTCACCCACAAACACCTAGCGGCAATGAGAAGGTCGACTCGTGATGAGACTCCCTTTCTCTTAGCCATGCAACTGAGAGCCATTACCCTGACTTGGTGACTAGATGATGGTAATGTCATACCACTAGATATTCATGAACGTGATAGCCCATATCGTGATGATACCTCCTACCCTTCAACTAACCCTTTAAGCATTTTTAATCATATTTCATTGTGGGTGCTCCTTTACTCAAAGATAAGTGTTTCATTGCTTTCTTGGGTGATTCTTGGGCGAAGCATCTAGAAGGTTCATACATAGGCTTTTATCTTTTACCCAACATCAATCTCTCTAGGCCTTCGGCCCCTTCTTCCCATAGAATGGGGGACAACCCTTCTTGGATCAATACACCCTAACATCCCAAGAGATAAGGAAATGGGGGGAACAATGATGGAAAGTGGTAAGTACGGTCGGGAACTGTACGATGGCTCTTCAAGGGAGTTCTTAGTAGCAAACCTTTCACCAAGGAAGACCACTTACTAGGGCACAATGTCAACCGCCGAGGTGAAGCAGGGAAAAAGGCATAATGTCCAAGCATATACCATGAAATCTAGGGCAATCTAAGATACAACATACTCAAATGGCTTAAATATGGAAATGATGCTTACCATAATACTGACTTGTACCTCATGGAGCAAGGCCCACTACCTTCTGAAAGCCAGCTAATGTGGTGGATGCCATCTGGAAATTTGCAACCATCTGTGGTGGTGAGATGGAGGGTCTCCATCCATGCAAAAGGATATTGTTGGTCATTTATTCTCTCGACACTCCATATCTACAACCTGAGGGCCTTGAGCCATAATCTCCTTAGTTATCCACAAAATGGGGATAACAGGCCCCATTTCAAGTGTTATGATTGTAACTTTGTTAACTCCCAAATTTCTTGTGCAACTAGAGGGTTAACATCCAATGAGATTCCATTAGATTGGTTCCATTACAAATGCATCTAGACATTCACAGTGATCATAACCTATTTCAGAGTCAATTTCACCAGATTACAAGAAACTATTATTTTTAACAGCTTGCTTTTTCCAAGAGCTTGCATGGCGATTCTGAGCACATATTTGGGTTCCTTGTAAAAAAAAGTTTGAATGGGACTTATTTTGTCTACATGCAAGATGTTATTTTGAGTACTGTCCAAATTGGGAGTTGCTATATTTGGAATCATTTGAAGATTTTTTGAGGTTCTATAGGCTGCTCAATAGGCCTGTCATTTGACCTCTTGTTGGGCACTTATTTCAAGGTTTATCAAATTGTTTTTACCATTGTATTAGGACAGTCAACTTGATGTCCATAACACCCAATATTAAGACTGTTTTGTTTTTGTTTTATGACAACCACCAAGTCTGATAATTCTCCCTTTGAATCTGCCCACAAATCTTTGGTTTGATGCTCTTTGCATAGGTTAAACAATGGGTTTATGTTGTCCAAGATTAGCTCATACATATACCATAAAACATCAAACACACCTCTAGGATCTTTAACAACCTACAACTGAAAAATACTAAGAAAACGTGACAAATGAACACATGCAGTTTTTGGTCAACATGACCCTAGAAAAACCCCCATGGGGAAAACCAGTAAGAGAGATAGATATATATATGGAGATCTCAAAAGAAAAAGCTACAATATGCAAATACACAAGGAACCTGTTACAACACAAGCTTATCCTCAAACTTGTAATGGAGTCCCTTGATAGTAGCGCCCCTTTGCCTTGGAATGTGGGCCCATTTGCCTTGGTTACGCCCCTCTACCTTAGCATTTGCACCCCTTGTCGATTGTGCCTGGTAGCTTGGTATGCGCCCCTACTTGTTAGCTCCCTTTGCCAACACCTGAGTGCATCCTCACTTGCTTGAAGAATGCGCCCACATCTCTTCTCAAGAATGGCGCTCTCAACACTCTACAAGTGCACCCCTCTAGCATACAAGTGTTCCTTCTCAAGATGTGCCCCTAGCATACAAGTGTCTCTCCTCAACTCTTGCGCCCCTTAGCTTCTCGCCATGGATGCCTTGGCTTGCCTACACCCTGTTATCCCCGATATCTAGGGATAACTAGGAGATCATGTCTCGAGGCCCACATGGTCCTAGACATGGAGTACCGAGAGCAGGAGCGACCTGAGCATGGTCCTGGAGGACCCATCTTCTTCTTCTCAGCCAGACTTGTCCTGCCAGCAGTACCAGCCTCCATCACTACCGGCCTGGGCTTGCATCAGAAAAGGTTCTTGCTCCATGAGGTAATTGGTCCGAGGTATCATGGTATGTGTCGTATTTGATCATTATAACCTTCTTATATATGCATTAGATCTCTTTCATTTCAGATAACTGCTTGGACTTTACACTAATCCACTTGACCATTGTTGGGGT
>ML792126.1:137014-150276 GCA_009831015.1 Picea engelmannii | reverse complement strand
GGACGTCTCCCTTGGACTTGCCCTCCTAAATAGAAAGAGCCCCCCATCGAGGTGACAGTGGGTGGGGAAGCTCCTGTTACGCCGGTTTCAAGCCCTAACTCAAGCTTTCAAACCTTTCCTACAAACCGTGCGATAACACACCCCTCTATGCTCAAGAGTGTGTGCACACTCAAATCGTCATGCGCCCTTCTCTACTCAAGAAGTGCACCCTTCTTCTTCTTCAACTCACTTGCTCTCTTCCTCTCCTCACTCAACTCTCTCAAGTGAAGAATAAATCTTTGCCTTACCCTTTTGCCTCCTTTAGCCTCTCTTATGCCAAACCTAAAAGATCAAGGGCCTAGATCGCATCTAGCCCAAGTTTAATCAACGGGTGAGATCACTTCTCATAAATCTCACTTAGAAACCCACTTTGCTTAAGTTTTCATAGTTTGCTTTATGTATATTAATTCACCCACTTGTGAATTAATTGTCACTTTATGACTTAAGTGACAAATTTCACTTTATGACTCAAGTCTCTTAAGTCAATGTGAAATTAGAACATAAAGTAAAGGTATAATAATAATAGTCTCCCACTTTGTGTTTAGAGAATCACAAACACAAGGGGACCACTTTCCAAGGTACCCAAATCTCAACACCCCCTCTTACCGAGGAAAGTGTCACTCACCCCTCCAATCGTGTCCCTGCAGTGGACATCGTTGCTTGTTGGCAAATACTCAGTGAGTATGGTTGTAACCTAATCATCAAAAGTGGCCTCTAACTTTGATCTACTCGACCTGCATGATCTCTAGATGGAAGTCAATCTCCACCTATCCAAGATCTCCTTGAATCAAAGTCCTTGATCCAAGCCTTGTTCTTGGCATCTCACCAAAGATCCTAATCTTGGTATATCACCAAAGATCTCTACCTTGACATTTAAGCAAGGATCTTTACCTTGGCATCTCACCAAAGTTATCTTGCTCTTGGCATCTCACCAAGAGTCTCTTGATCTTGGCATCTCACCAAAGATCCTCACCTTGGTCTCTCACAAGGGTCTTCCTCCTAAAGAGGAATGCGAAACTGATATGCTCGTCTCTGTAGCCAAGTGGGACCCAAACCTCTCTAGTGCCCTACTCTCTCTGGCAAACTTCTTAGGCTCTCCAACAGCTCTTTGTAAAGTAATCTATGGCCCTGAAGCATCTACACCAACTGTCTGTATACTCGGCAACTCCGAAACTAAAGTTGTCCCGGGTGGATTAGTCACCTTTGAATACGATGTACTCGATAACTTAGTCTGAGTCACCTGAGCTGCAACACTCTGAATTTGTGGGACCTCCTCAACTATGTCTACGCACCAACTGTTGGATGGTGTCTCAACTATCAAACAACAACCTATGAGAGCACACTCCCTTTCAAACTGAACAGTGAACTCCTCCTCTGTTGTCGTTGGAGTACCATCCTGCTTCTTCTTCTTCTTGGGACACTGTCCAACATAGTGCCCCATCTCGCCACAAGCAAAGTATTTCACTTTGCTCGTGTCCTTCTTCTGCTCTCCTCTTTTTGGTTGTTGTTGCTTGGCCCCTCCTTTGGCACCCTATCCGATCTTCTTCTTGCCCTTTGCAAAAAGAACAAGATCACCCTCATCTCCATCTCCAACATCCTGTTGTTGACTAGTAGATGTGGAGCCATGCCTCAACTCCTCCTGCACAAAGTCAACCCAGAGCCTCTCCCAACTAGGCAGTGTCTCTCTAGCCACAATGCCTCACACAAAATTCTCGAAGGGTTTGGTGAAGCCATTTAAGGTTGTCCTCACCAACACCGTGGGATCCACTATCTCTCCAACAACTGCCAACTCATCACAAGTTTGAGTGAATCTTGAGAGGTATGAAGTAACTGACTCAGCCTTGATCATTTTGATGCTCCTCAGCTTCTCCTGAAGCACCATTAGTTGGTTCTGATTAGAGCTCGGGTAAAGTTTGCATAATGAGGCCCACATCTCATGAGCAAACGCCTTACCAAACACGTGAGGTATGATATGGTCTTTAACCGCATCAAGGATAGTTCTCTTTGCCTTGATATTCCTTTTCTTGAACTCTGCCATCAACACAGAATCAGTAATAGGAGGAAGAGCCACTAGGGCAGATACAATGTCCCATAATTGTACTTCTTCCAATATCAAAACAATTGTGGTCTTCCAAGGAGACCAGATGCCAGCACCTGCTAGCCTATCCTCCACCCTCAATCCCGCCACTGACATGGTTGCCACTACTACCAAAACTGATCTGATCTTAACAAAGAAATCAGCCTCCAACACACCAATCACAAGTGTGAAAATGAGGCTGCCAACCTATGTAAATATGCCCAACGGGCACTCAATTTTAGGCACTTTCAAAACTGATATTTCTCATTGTTTAGGACAGTATACTTCTTGTCCAAAAACAGCCAACAGATCTGATCTTTTCCCTTCTAAAATCTGTCCCTTGTTTGTAAATGTGGATGAACCTGCATAGATAAGATCTACCTAGCAAAAATACATACACAGTTTGCAAAGAAATGAGAAAAGAGAGAAACAGGAGGGAAAAGAATGGAAGAATTATATTGACCAAATGAATGAATGATAATTTACACATGATATACTCTGTATAATTGTTAGGTAGTTAGAGAGGTAGTGGGGGGGGCAAAGGGCCCATAATGATAATAGTGGAGGCCATTCAATGTAAGGTGGACTAGGTCCACTATATTATTAAATAAGGCCCACTATGATAGTTAGATATAATAAATGTAAGAGGACTTCTTAGAAGGTTCTACTTTTAGAAGATTCCTCCTCTAGAATGTTCTTAGGTGATGGTAGCACTATATAAAAGGGTTCAAGCAATGTAATGGGATATGAAGAGAAGATTGTATTTGGAGCGGTAGCTCAATAGGTGGAAGCCCCCTCGAAGAGGCAAGTGAACAGGAGAGAATCCCTTCCATAATAGGATCCATTGTATGATGTTTCCCTACCCCAAGGGTTTTGATATAATAAAGTGGTGTTTTTCTATATTGTTCTCTGAATCTTTGTGGTGTTTTTGTATGCAAGTATTTGGTTCTTAACAATTGGTATCAGAGCACTTTTCTTGGCAGGAAGTGTGGGCAAATATTTTTATTTTTTGCAGATTTATTTTTTCGGAAAAAAAGAGGGTCGCGACATTACGAACGATTTATGTATGTTTTGGTGCAAAATTTGAAAGAACTGATTGTAGATCTGAGTTCCTCTTAGAAAAACACCCAAGATAAAAAAAAAATCGTCTGAAATGGAGTCCGGGAAGTCAAGTTATTTGCATTTTAAAATCTGCAATTTTCAGAGTTTTTTTTCCGTGAACGACCGTGTGATTTTTCTGATTTTTGTAGGCATCTAAGGCTGAATTTTTCAAAACAAATTGCAGATCTGAGTTCCTCTCACAATTTCACCCAATTTCAAAAAAAAAATCGTCCAAATCGGTGCTCTAGAAGTGAAGATATCGTTGATTTAAAATCAACTATTTTTTTAGGGTTTTTCGTGACAACGACAGGACTCCAGAGTTCATAACTTTTCATAGGGTGCTCAAATTGTTACCAGATCAATGCCATTGAATAACTTATTTTAAGAGCTTTCTTTTGGTATATTTTATGTTTACATTGAACAAATTATTTTAAGAGCTTTCTTTTGGTATATTTTATGTGGTGTTTTCAATGATTATTTCCTCTCAAACCCTCAAATAAATTCTACAAATGATTGAAGCATTCAAAGCCCAATTGTATGATACATTGTATGGCACATTGCATGACAGATTGCATGACCTTGCAAATGGCCTCAAGGATAGTTTTCGTTGTTTATAGAATTAGGGCAGTAAAGCAGAACAAAAGTGTCTTTTAAATTTCAGTGAGAATAACAACTAGATCTTATATCCAGAAAACAAATCTACACTACTTGAACAGATAAAACAAACATGTGTGCTCAGATCTAAGATAGTTTAGTTATTTAATTAAAGATTAGATCTAGAATAAACATTAGTTTTGATCTATAATGCTGGAATAAATCTTATACAGATCTACAGATCTAAACTCAAAATGAAACACAATCTGATCATGAGCAGTAAACCAAACTTCAGAAACAAAGAGTAAGAACCAAACTCAAGATACAGTCCAGATCTGATAACATTCAATGCTGATACATAAATCTAGATAGATCAAAACAAAAACTCAAAGCAAAATCTAGATCTGATAATGATAAACTGAATAAATAACTTACCTTGCCCTGAAGTCTTACCTCTGAAGAAGTCACAGCCACACAATAGAGATGCAATACCATTTGTAATTATGCTCAGACAAAGTCCAGCTCATAGATCCACCATATAGGTTGGATCTCTTGCCAAGAGAAGAATAGACTTTCTTGCCACCAAGAAAATAGGGCCACAAGGATTTCACACATGCATTTCTAAAGTCAAACCCTCAACAGAAAGTTTCAATCACCCAAACCCTCACATAGAAATTCTGTTGATAAAAACCCTCACACAAAATTAGCTTAAGGGAGGCCGTGGCTCAAAACAGGACAGGTCTGGAAGCTGCAAAGGAGGGCCGCAGGTCTGGACAGTTGCAAGAAGGGTCGCACTACAAATAGTCCACAAGGGGAGCTGCACCACACAACAGTCCTCAAAGGGGAGCCGCACCCAACACAACAGTCCTCAAAGGGGAGCCGCACCCAACACAACAGTCCAACAGCAAGAAGGTCGCAACAATAGTAGCCTCGAGGGAGCCTTACCAAAACGCAATAGACCTCAAAGGGAGCCGCAGCAACAAACACTCCAACAGCAAGAGGGTCGCAGCAACAATACACTCCAACAGCAGATGACAAGAGGGGCCGCAGCAAGGAGAGAGGATCCGCTCACCTTAGGAACTCAAGAGTATAAAATAAAAGTGTCATGTGAAGGGTAGAGGGTAGGTTATTTATAGCTTAGGCTAAGGCATAAATAAAAGAAAATTAAATTAAAAATACTTATTAAAAATAACATGTTTAAATTAAGTTAATTTAAACATGTTATAATTAACATTTTAATTTAAACTTTACTTTAACCCTTGAGACAAAAACAACAAAACCCCAAACCAACACAAGCAAGGGTAAAGGAGGGTTTAGGTGGGGTAGCTTGGTGGCAATACATGTCCATTCATATTCAAGGTGACCTTATTAACTTTATCATCATTGCATATGGAATACATCCCTTATGTGGTCATGCCCACCTTCAAGGAGGGTCATATACCAACAAAGTACCTGATCAAGGATCAAGTTGCCCCAAAACATTTCTGGGGTCTTATCCACCAAAGTACAAGACCAAGGATCAACCCATGCCCCAGGCATGGGTACCTTGGACCATGTCCAGGGGCCCTAGACATATCTAGGGGCTTTAACTGCTTGGTCCCAGACCAAGAACCCCAGTCATATACTGGGGGGCGCTCTCAGGGGTCTTTACTGCTTGGTCCGAGACCAAGAACTCCAGTCATATACTGGGGGCCCTAACAAGGGTCTTTTGCCATGGCACTGACTATTTGGTCCCAGACCAAGTACCCCAAGAGTGCACTGGGTGCCCTAGATCTCGGCTAGAGTCTTTTCCATCCTCCCGGAGAATGGTTTTTGCAGCTGCTATAAATTTAACAGTAGTATTCAAGATTCATTTGATAGCGTGTAGGAGAGATTTTTTATGGCGGACATCGGGGATGAATATAATCAAGAAATATATGCTTGGTATGATTTTGAGGTCGATTGAGATGATTGGTATATGGATAGTTGTCATTTTTTAGATGACAACCACTTCCATCTTTTATTCGATGACTCTACTCCTTCTGTAGAGCACATCAATGTGACACATCAGGAACTAGTTATGATTACCAGTGTCCAGCCTGCATATTCTACAACGGTATTGTTCCTTCCAGATTCAGCATTAACCCTTTCCCACTATGTGGATGGATATTCTTATTTGGATCCACATGATAGGTGTCAGTATTTGGAGCATCATTTTCAAATGGTTATTGGGTGTCGATATCTTCCGTGTGGAGTTCACATGAATTGAACATGGGACCCTGGTTTACAATGACGGTTGGACTACTTCAGCATGGTAGCTTCCATTTCTCAATGGGACCCTGCTTCTCTAGTCTACTTCCGCACTATGGTCCACACTTATCCATGGGAACCTGGTTCTCTAGTCTACTTTAGCACTATGGTCCACACTTATCCATGGGACCCTGGTATATGGTTGTACATCAAGTGTTGAGGACAACGATTTCATAAGGGGGATGGAATGTTAGGTAGCTAGAAAGGTAGTGATAATAGTGGAGGCCATTCAATGTAAGGTGGACTAAGTCCACTATATTATTAAATAAGGCCCACTATGATAGTTAGATATAATAAATGGGTAATTAGATATAATAAATGTAAGAGGACTTCTTAGAAGGTTCTACTGCTAGAAGATTCCTCCTCTAGAATGTTCTTAGGTGATGGTAGCACTATATAAAGGGGTTCAAGCAATGTAATGGGATATGAAGAAAAGTATTGTATTGTGAGTTGTAGCTCAATAGGAGGATGCCCCCTTGAAGAGGCAAGTGAACAGGAGAAGATCCCTTCCATAATAGGATCCATTGTATGGTGTTGCCCAACCTCAAGGGTTTTCTATAATAAAGTGTGGTTCTTCTATATTGTTCTTTGAATCTTTGTGGTGTTTCTGTATGCAAGTATTTGGTTCTTAACAGATGCGCACTAGAGGAGAAGCCAATGTGCCATAGTGGTGGTCTAGAGTGATTTGGACACACACTAGCAGTTACAAGAGTGAACTGCGACCTAGTCTGAGTTAACTAGTCTCTCAATCTTCAGTTAACTAATTGAAACAGAGTGAAGTGAGAAGGAGATCAGGCAATCATGAGTAATGTGCTAGTCTGGTGATGATCCCAACGGCAATGCGCATTAGTTGGTGATGATCTCAATGTCACAAGGTGATGAAACCAATGTGGCATCTAGACTCCACTCCACTGATCAAACTAAAGTGTGAACTGAAAAGAATATTCTCCTAGAATGTAGGAAAAGGAATATTCTCTCTAAACTATAGGAGACTGAAGAATGACTAATAAACATAGGGAAAACCTTAGGAAAAAGAAATCATAGGTGTGTGTGAAGTATCTCCAACACCCCCTGAACATCACTATGGTGAAAATAGAGAATGGGTCTCAGCAAAGAGACCATGTTAGGTACCCAAATACAAAAGATACACTAAAATAAACGAGGAAAGAGGGAAAACCTCATGGGAAAAAACCCCCTCAAAGTACAATGTATGTAAAAAGAAGAACTGACATTTGCTAGACATAGTCAACTATGTCCTTCACTCCAAGACGATTGCGCAGAGAATGGAACTTCTGCTCAGTGAAGGTCTTGGTAAAGATGTTTGCAGTCTGTATTGCTGAAGGACAGAACTACAGGTCGATGATCCCCTTGTGTACTAAGTCCCAGATGTAGTGCATGTGGATCTGGAAGTGCTTCGTCCACTGCCTCTAAATTGGATCTCTGCAGAATTTCAGAGTGTTATGGTTGTCACACCAGATGACGATCGACCAATGAAACTGAATGCCTAACTCAGTGGGAAAATGTTGTAGCCACATAGCCTGAATCGTTATGTTAACTACCCCTCTGTACTCTACCTCGGCTGAAGATAGAGCAATAGTAGCATGCTTCTTGCTCAACCAACAGATAGGCCCAAAACCAAGACAGAGTGAGTAACCAGATGTTGGACTTGCAATCAATGTTATCGCCGGCCCAGTCAGAATCAATGAACCCAATGAGGTCCAATGTAGAGTCTGTTGCATAGTGAATCCCAAAGGTGATGGTGCCCTCTACGTATCGAAGGATACACTTTGCAGCCTTCCAATGTAGCTCATGCAGCTCTTGCATGAACCTGGAGACTGCTCCAACTGCATAGGAGAGGTCTGGTTTGGAGTGTGTGAAATAAAACAAGCTCCCCACTAGCTATTTGTACAGTGTTGTCCACCAGTGGAGTGTCCCCGCCATCCTCAACTCTAACTCCTGATAGGAAAGGAGTCTGGGAAGACTTGCAGTCTATCATGTGAAATCTCTCAAGGAGATCTCGTGCATACTTGGCCTGAGACAGTTTGATGCCTGATGCATCCTAACTGATCTCGAGTCCAAGGAAGAAACGTAGCGGACCCATGTCCATCATCAAGAACCTGTCATGCAGAATCCTCTTGACTGTAGCAATCGCTGAAGTCGAACAACCGATGATCAGCAAATCATCAACATACAGAACTAGGAATAGAAGTGAATCAATCATCCTGAGCATGTAAACATTTGGGTCTGACTTACAACGTACAAATATAAGGAATGGTAAGAACAATAGTTGAGACAACAAATCAACCCCGCAAGCCTTGAGTTGCGACAACAAATCCTTATATTTGGTAAAGAAATCTTGAATATTGTCGAAGGTTTTCGAATCCAAAGTGAGCAATTCCACCTCGAGCATGTTTCCCCTCATCTCATCTTGTTTGCCAAAAATCCCTTCCATGGTGGTCCAGGCTTCATTTGGGGATTTACAGAAGTATTTGTGAAAGAGGAGTTCAAGAGAAATGAGACTGCAAATAGTTCCAAACGCTTCATCCATTCGATTCAGATACTTGGATTTTTCTATGGCTAATGTGGGTTCGTTCTCTGTGTCCATGGTTAACCTGTATAATCATTTGCCTCGAAGATGCACTATCATCTTTTCCTTCCATGCAAAGAAATTGTACGTGTAAGAATGAATTCTTTTGGAAATTCCATTTTCCCGCTGTCTTCAATCTTCGGTACCTGAAAAACGAATCTGGTGTGTTTTTTCCTAGCAATCCATCGGCTTTGATACCATGTAAATGTGGATGAACCTGCACAGATAAGATCTAGCTAGCAAAAATACATACACAGATTGTAGAGAAATGAGAAAAGAGAGAAACAAGAGAAAAAGAATGGAAGAATTCTATTGACCAGATGAATGAATGATAATTTACACATGATATACTCTATATAACCCAAGTAATGCACACTGGAGGAGAAGCCAATGCGCCATAGTGGTGGTCTAGAGTGATTTGGACACACACTAACAGTTAAGGGAGTGAACTGCCATCTAATCTGAGTTAACTAGTCTCTTGGTCTTCAGTTAACTAACTGACACTAAGTGAAGTGAGGAGGAGATCAGGGAATAATGAGTAATGCGCTAGTCTGGTGATGATCCCAAGGACAATGTGCATTAGTTGGTGATGATCCCAGTGTTGCATGGTGATGAAACCAATGTGGCAACTAGACTCCACTCAACTGATCAAACTGAAGTGTGAACTTAAGAGAATATTATCCTAGAATGTAGGAAAAGAAATACTCTCCTTAAACTATAGGAGACAAAATAATGACTAATAAACAAAGGGAATACCTTAGGAAAAAAAATCCTAGGTGTGTGTGCAGTATCTCCAACACTGTTTGCTCCAAAATTTAGCCCACTCTGATGCCCTTAAGCTCTGATACCTTGAATATTTTCTAAGGTTCTATGGGCTGCCCAACAAGCCTGTCATTTGACCTCTTGTTGGTCACTTATTTCAAGGTTTATCAAATTGTTTTTACCATTGTCTTAGGACAGTCAACTTGTTGTCCATATCAGCCAATCTTAAGACTATTTTGATGTTGTTTTATGGCAGCCACCAAGTCTGATAATTCTCCCTTTGAATCTACCCACAAATATTTGGTTTGATGCTCTTTTATGGCTGCTCTTTGCATGGGTTAAACAATGGGTTTATGAGCCCGCAGGGGTGTAGACCGAATGGCAAGTGTCGTGTTAATGGAAGGAAATATGTAAAGGAGGTCTCAAGTTCGATTCTCACCCCGATTTACCCGTGCCCCATGCTTGTGGGCTGTGTGGACGCACCTGGAGGTTATAGTGGTAGCAGACGGGAATAGACCCTGTGTCACATGAGTACGAGAACCGCCCAAGTTACTGATTCCGCCAGTACAAAAAAAAAACAATGGGTTTATGCTATCCAAGATTAAGTCATACATATACCATAAAACATCAAACACACCTCTAGGGTCTTTAACAACCTACAACTGAAAATACTAAGCAAACATGACAAATGAACACATGTTTTGGTCAACATGACCCTGGAAAAACCCCCATGGGGAAAACCAGTAAGACAGATAGATAAATATATGGAGATCTCCTAAGTCAATGTGAAATTAGAACATAAAGTAAAGGTATAAGGGTAATAGTCTCCCCCTTTGTGTTTAGAGACTCACAAACACAAGGGGACCACTTTCCAAGGTACCCAAATCTCAACAACATTCTCACAGATGTGACCATAACTTTTAGTCTTTCTTGTTTTTTGCATTTTGTTTTATCAGACAAAGACTGTTTTATGGGCAATGTCCATAATTAGCAGTTTCTATTGTGGTGGGGCTACAAGTTGAATGCCATAGCGCCAAGTGTGTAGTGGTGAAGATGTTCAAGACTCTAGTGCATGAAGAGAGATGAGTCAAGAGCAGTGATGTGAAGCTGACAATTTGGTTGGAGGGTTTCTATAAGGAAGCTAGAGAGGTAGTGGGGGGGTGGGGGTGCAAAAGGCCCATAGTGATAATAGTGGAGGCCATTCAATGTAAGGTGGACTAGGTCCACTATATTATTAAATAAGGCCCACTATGGTAGTTAGATATAATAAATGGGTAATTAGATATAATAAATGTAAAAGGACTTCTTAGAAGGTTCTACTTCTAGAAGATTCCTCCTCTAGAATATTCTTAGGTGATAGTAGCACTATATAAAGAGGTTCAAGCAATGTAGTGGGACATGAAAAGAATTATTCTATTGTGAGTTGTAGCTCAATAGGAGGATGCCCCCTTGAAGAGGCAAGTGAACAGGAGAGGATCCCTTCCATAATAGGACCATTGTATGGTGTTGCCCTACCTCAAGAGTTTTGGATATTTCTTGTGTTCATTGTTATAGTGAATGGTTTATGGTTTATTCTTGGTTATTTCTGAAGTATATTTGCAGATCCGGTATAGGTACTTAACAATTCGTATCAGAGCACTTTCCTTGGTAGACATTGGGGGAAAAGTTTCCATTGTGGATGAGGTTCTAATCTTCCTTTGGGACGAAACCCTAGCTCACCCTGCTAGGTTGCCTTGCATCTATTTTTGAGTTTGACTTTCCAAAGATATAATTTTACATTCCCATAAGTGTCAAACCTAATTCCTAGGTCGAATTCCTAGAGAGAGTAGGTAGGTTTGATATTTTGGTCAAATTTCAAGAAAGCTAATCACCTTCGTATTTTGGATTGGAAAAGCATATAAAAGTGCCAAACTACTTTTGTTGTGTAAGGCTTAAAGCATGACTTTATCTAGTTAGCATGCGAATAAAGGCCAACTCCACAAAAGCTAAAAAGCATTAAAGTAGAATGCTTTTGCCAATTCTGTTTGCATGAAGGCATGCTAATCCTATCTAATCCTGAAAAGGGAATAAGTCAACCTCATCTAGTGGTTAATTGATGCCTTGGATGAGAAGGTTAAACAGGAAAAGCTTCCTTGAAAGCAGCCAGTGAACTACATAATAAAATAGCAGCAAGAATCTAGGAAATAAAGGCTGGAAAAGCATACAATACAGCAGTTTTAATATGTTTTTAAACCACAGAAAGCAGCCAGCAAAGAAGGAATACATCAGCAGAAATGGAAGTGAGGAAGTCGACCTTCTTTGCTGTTGGTAATTTCTGTTTTTTGTAGTCATTAAAACAGCAGAGAAAAGCCTGCCAAAACAGAGTAAACTGAGGTGGAAGCCATGCAGAAGAGGACGAAAATTGTCATGCTTTTCTTTTTTTCCTCCACAAGCAACCAAGGTGAATCATACTTCATCCATTGACCTTCTATATAAGCAGTATTGAGGGGATGAGAAGAGATTGGACAGTATTACTCTCATAGCAATTTGCAGCAGATAATTCTTCACTCATTCACCTTCCAGACCTCACACCACTACCACCATTGCATGCAAGGAGACATGTTGCCGCCTAATACACACTTGGGCTATCGAGGAAGAAATCTTCAATCCACTTAGTGTGTCCTTGGGGGCAAGTCTCAAGTCAAGATGTTGTCACCTGATTCTCAACTCCTCCGTCTAGGCCAACTCCTAGGGAAGCCAAAGGGGATAGTCCCTAACAAAAATACTAAGGCTCTTTAAACTAAAATAAGCAAAAGAACTACTTCTAAGAGTTTATTTCAAAATAAAACATAGGCATTCAACACTTATCATTTATCATTTGAGATACTCATATAAATCATTTGTCCATAAGCATACATAAACCAAGTAGGATACAAGATCTGCAAGATTAATGAAATTCATTAGACAATCACACATGAATGAAATAAATTGTTCACATACATAAAGATAAATCCATAGTACCAGTGCCTTAAAAGTATCGTGGGCAGTTGTTGATCGCGTGTTTTATTAAGGTAAATTAAAGGTAGATTAATGAGAGATTGTGTGGCCTCTTTAAAGGCTACCTCTTTGTTTGGAAACTTGCGGAGAACTTACCGAAGCCCCAGGGCCACCCCAGTAAGTTCACTAAGGGTGCCGGATGTCCAACACGGGGAGAACCTAGATCTCAAAGTTCCCGTCTTCCCGCACATTGAAGTAGCAACTATTGAGATTTCCCTAATTAAACTACAAGCAAGGTTTATTTTAACTTTGCAAAAAAGGAAATAAACTGTGAAAACTGCTTGAAACTGAAATGAAACTTTGCAAGAAACTTGAAAATGAAATTAAGCTTTGCAAGAAACTTGAAAGTGAAAACTTTGTTAAATTTATTGTTAATAACACACATAACACTCAAATCTTGCATGCATTTAAACTTAAAAGTAATTTCACTCTTTATGCATGCTTAGCTTAATTTACCTTAATAACACACGCGATCAACAACTGCCCACGAATACCTTTAAGACACTGGTACTATGGATTTATCTTCATGTATGTGAGCAACTTACTTCATTCATGTGTGATTGTTTAACTAATTTCATTAATCTTGTAGATCTTGTACCCTACTTGATATATGCATGCTTATGGACAAATGATTTTGTTAGATTTTTAGGGTAATTTGAAAACAGTAGTCACTTTTAATTTTAAAGCAAAAGCACTTTAGATCTGGATCATGAGCAGCATATATCAAGATAGGACTCTGGCTTATGTTAGCAGCAGAAAGATATAGTTCAGAAAAAG
>ML792126.1:113199-135031 GCA_009831015.1 Picea engelmannii | reverse complement strand
AACCAGGGGGCCCTGGTTACTAACCAGGGGCCCTAGACATATCTAGGGTCTTCAAATGCTTGGTTCCAAACCAAGACTTCCATGCCCCAGGCATGGTTACCCTGGTTACAAACCAGGGGGCCCTGGTTACTAACCAGGGTCCCTAGACATATCTAGGGTCTTCATCAATATTGGTCCCAGACCACATACCCCAGGAGTGCACTGGGGGCCCTAGATCTCGTCTAGGGTCTTAGCCATCCTCCAGGAGAATGGCTCTCGCTGCTGCATGTAAATTTAACAGATTTATATGAGTATCTCAAATGATAAATGATAAGTGTTGAATGCCTATGTTTTATTTCTGCAATAAACTCCTAGAAGTAGTTCTTTTGCTTATTTTAGTTTAAAGAGCCTTAGTATTTTTTGTTAAGGACTAGCCCCCTTGGCTTCGCTAGGAGTTGGCCTAGACGGAGGAGTTGAGGATCAGGTGGCAGCACCTTGACTCGAAACTTGCCCCCAAGGACACACCAAGTGGATTGAAGATTTCTTCCACAATCGCCCAGGTGTGTATAAGGCGACAACAAGACCTATGGCAGCCTGTCACCTGTCACCCACTATGATGTAATCAAACTCTTGGGTAACATGTGGTTTGATCTGATGATGCTTTGTTGTAGCTCTTTGAATCTCTTGGATGTTCATTGGTTAAATTGTATTGTAGTGTTCTGGCTAGTTAACGTGCATATATTTTGATTTAATATCACCTAAAGCACACATTCAATCCACTCTTCTTCACTAATTTGCTGTTATGACTGCCTTTGCAGATCTGATCTCAACCATTTTTTGAAATTTATCCTTGCTTTTGACTGTTTATGGACAGCTCAAGAGTGAGTCTCTATGTGCTAATCATCTTGCAGTTCTCTGCAGATTTATCATTTTGATAGCAGTGTACACTCCCTAGGGACACCCCCTGTAAGTCGTGACTGGAAAAGCACCAGTCTGAACAGAGAGGCTTCCAACCATGACTGGGGTTAGTTTGCCTACAATTATGAGGCGAATATGCTTATGCAGATTTGTGTGATCACAAACCCCTCTATATCCTTTGCTGTACCGGAATCTAACTTTTTGATGCCTTATACAACATCCTCTCTAGTAAAGACTTTTGCCAAGGTGCAGATTTCCAGGGGGTTCTCCTTGGTGTTATGCGTTCATTCAGAAGCTAAAAAATTTATGCCTTCTACCATGCACTCTTTTACAAAAATTTATGCCCAGGTGCAGATTTACAAACGTGCTTCTCCATGTTGTTATGCTTTCCTACAGTTTCTTGGCATGAGACAGCCATTGTTCTTCCAAAATACCGTTTTGTTGTTCTTTCTTTCACACTTGCAGACCCTTTCAGAATTCTTTTGGGTTTCTCTTTGCCATGCTGATCGGTGCCTCTTGTTACATCGTCGCAAACATACTTTTTTGAGCTTCTACGGTCATCTTGCAAAACTTGAGGCTTTCACTGGACAGTCGCTGTTTGTACTCTTTCCTGGAAATTTTGCATTCTCTGTTATACCAAGCGTTTACTGGGAATGTGTTTGCTGTTTTCTGTGGTTTAGGTTAGTTCAGGTGGCACAGTTTATTGGGCTGGTTAGGGTGGCACTGCCCTGCCCTGTGAAAATCTGGCTCTGCCGTTATCTTCTCAGGTTCCTGCCTGGAGATTTGTGCATTTTGACTGTTGAGAGAGAAGATATTGAACTTTGTATGTTGCAATGACATATGTTATATATCCTTGTTTTCTATAATGCTGGGCAGTGGTTTTGACTCTTGAGACAAAGTTCTTAAGGTTAATGCTTTTGCTAGATTGATCAAACTTTCAACCAAAACTAGAATATTATAAACATGATAATTTGAATATTTCCATCTATGTAACAGGGCAAGTGATAATTTAAATCATGCTAGAATAACAACAGTGATGAATGACAAAATACTCTCAGATTCAGTAGTGTAGTTTACAGCAGTAACAACCTACCTTCAGCCGCCAGGTTTGCAACAACTTTCACTGCATGCACCCGAACATCAACATCCTCTGATTCAAGCAATGACAATATCTTTTGCAACCCAACTGTAAAAAGAAATTAGAAATTTATACAAGTCAATAAACATCCCTTACCAGATATAGTGGAGAAATCCTACATTTAGTAGAGTCTAAAACTTAATTCTCACAAACTGGAGCTCCAAAAATTTAGCTTGAGATAGCTACCTTGTTCAAAAAGCTTGGCAATAGTGGCTTTCTGTCCATTGGCTGCATCTCTTACTTGGTTTGTCTTAAATGTGTTCATTGCACTATCTGAGCTAGTTGAGTTCCTTCCTGATCCTCCTCTGTCAAGAACCCTCCTTGTCTAGTAGAAAATTTAATGAAGTTACATGAAATCAGATTTTTTTCCTAAGGTACAGTGTTACAATATTTAATGAATTCTCCTGTGCTTCATTTAGAAGTTTTGCAAAATGTTAAAACCTTTCAATAAGAAATGCATACCTCGTCAGCTTCAAAACTCAATTGTAATAGCTGATGTTTCAAACTCTTGATTTCCTCTTCTAATTTACTCCTCTGCTTAACTTCATCCTCCAACCTTTTAGTAAGCTTTACACGTTCAGCATTTTCCAACATCTAGTTCAGATATACACATTAGCAGAGGATAAATATGCTGAAATACTAATAACTTCAAAAAAGTATGATTTAACTCATAACCTTCCAAAATTTCAGAAAATAAACTTGAAAGAAAATTCATTCATGTATAGAAGATTTCACTGACGCAATTATGTGAAGCATAAAGTTGAATTTCAGCATACCTCCGTATTAACACTTGGAATGATTTGGCTTTTGAGTATTTTAACCTCTTCTTCAGCATGTTCCCTCATCTGGATTTCTTTCTGCAGCAACCATTTCACTTGTGCAAGTTCTTCACCAATTTCATTAACCTGACCCTAGAGAAAGGCACATTTATGATAATAAATACATGAAAAACTTACACATTGCCAAAAGCAGGCAACATATATCTTAGTGATCACATGAGAAACTAATTTATAAGGTTTGTTAGAAACCCTCCAAACCCAAAATGGTATGAGATAAATAACTCCAGGTTAATTTTCACTAAAACTTCAAAAGCAATAATGAATGTACAAAAGCAGGAGTCGTGAGAATTCGAAAATATGAAAGAATCTTCCATTTCAATCAGGAAGTAAACATTCTCGCTCCATGAATGATGAATATTCATACACAATTAAAATGATTTACATCACCCACATTTCATAATGGACGTCCCAGTCAATCCTATATTTGGTTGAAGAAGTAATTATTTTGTCCAAATGCCAAGTAAGGTCCTTCATTTAGCTCTTTCAAGGAGGATAGCCTATTTCCATGAAATACCTAATGATCCAGCTAATTCAAGCACCTAAGTTGACTGAAATGAAAAAAAATAAGATGGGTACAACTTCTGGGTAGATGTAGATGAGAAAGCAAGCATTTCCAAAAGTTCAGAAAATAGGGAAATAGCTTCATTATAAATTTGTGTTGCCAGGGATCATGTCCCCTGACTGGTGGGAATGCCCCACATTTTGTCTCCTTAACAGACTGCCTTATGTTTTCATTATGGTTTGAGTCAACCACCGGATGACCGAACCCATTTGTACCTATGAGACAGTTTAAACTTGTGTGTGTGGCCATTTCAGACATTTGTCTGTGTTATGTCCCCTCCCCTTTGATCCCACCGGAGGAGGGGCATAGTGACTTAGGGGGCTCCCCGTAGGCCATAGTCCCCAACTAAAGGGGAGTCGTGGGGCCTTAATGGACACAAAGAGGAAAGCGGCTGGTCTAAATGTATTCATGGGGCAAAAGCAAGGGGATAAAAGACCTAACTTAAGGGGTAAGCTACCATTGGGTGAAGAAAAGGGTAAAAAGACCTTAACTTGGGGGGTAAGCCACCTAAAACAAGGAAGCAAGAAAAAGACAAGATCTATATAAGGAGATAGAGGCTCATTTGAAAAGACAAGGATTAATTTGGAGTTCTCTCTTCTGTTTTTTCGAGGCGGTTGCCTCAGTCCCTTTGGGGGGGGTTGTTTAACCCTTATTTCTGTTGGGTTTCGATGGTGCCAATGGCTCACCCTAGCTCAACCCTGGAGCAGTCTGCCCTAGTATCTGTCTGCCATTTTTGTAGGCTTCATACCTTGACTGTTCTGAGCTTGGAGGAGATTCGTTGTGGAGGTTGAGGGTCACAGCTGCAGCCAGGGAAGGGCCGAGCCCTAATCTGTGCCTATTGAAGGGAGCCGAACTAGCTACAGTGTATCTGAGATAGGGCTGAACCCCTCAACTGTAGATCTGAGCCTTTGAAGGAGGGCCGCACCCTATTCTTGCTAGGCCAAGGGCATATTGTGGCTGGCAGGTGAGGACCGAGTGGCCTAAGAGCAGCGGCATGGGCTTAAGAGAAGGCAGAACCCAGATCTGTTTGCTGGGAGAATGCCGTGACAGGATTGGAGCATCCCAGGTTGTATCAGCCAAGATTAATGCAGGCCGAGGGTCCACCAGAGCTGACAGAAGGACAGCGAGTTTAGGAGCGATTGGAGTACTGCTAACCCAGGTTCATTTGTTCTTTACTGTAGTAGAAAGTAGGGTTAACTCTGTTGCAAAAAGTGCTGCTGATATAGCAACAAATAATTGGTTACTAAACCTCTGTATGGTGACAGCAGCCCTTTGGGGGTTTTACTGCTGGTTATTGCAAACCTGGTATTGGACACTGTTTTCTGCTGGTTTAAACATCTACTGATATTGGATACTGTATGATATATTCTCTGCTGATATAACTGTGCATTGGTAGTGGTTCTGTTCATGAATTGGTTGGGCAGATTTGCTTACTGTTTATGAAAAATTATTGTGTGGAATATTGCCCAATCAGCTTGTTTGCAATTGGCCTAAGTCTCTTACCAGGCCCTAAAACCCTAGGGATATTACAGTGTGAGATCACAACTTTGCTTATTTATATACTGCTATATGATGTCAGAATTAAAGTTATTTGATTCTAGATTTATGTATACATGCTTATAATGATGATGTAGGATTTCATACATGATTTTATTTATATATATGCATATGATCCCGATGGAGATGTGGTCATGATGTTCATGCTTACAAGTTATAGGTATTGATGAACTAACCTACACATTCTAACTCCGTAGGAGCTTAGTGATGCCAACACCGTTGAATGATTTTGAAAGCAAGACGGCTATCAAAGTTTTATCGTTTGATATGATGCTTTTATGTTGCTAGGCAAGTCTCTGATACAAGATACGGGAGGCTTGCCCAAGTAAAGCAAGAAGGCTATCAAAGTTTTATCGTTTGATATGATGCTTTTATGTTGCTAGGCAAGTCTCTGATACAAGATAGGGAAGGCTTGCCCAAATTGTAACCATGTGGATGTAGGTCAATATGTGGGGTATAGGGATGGTGATGGGTAAGAACTTATGAGGCAGGCCCTAGACCTTTCGAAGGGGTGGAAGATATTCCCTACCATATATATTCCAAACCTTGGGATCATGGGAATGGGTGAGCATAACAACCCCATCTTCCCCTAGATGGTGTATTTATCATGACTCAAGTAGGGCGCTAACCCCGAGAGGGGTTAATGAGCTACCCCCAAGAGGGGTTAATGAACCTAAGTTTACAAGTTTGACTAGGTCAGCCTTAATCACATCCTAATACTATAATAAATGATCAAAGAATGGCCTTAGCCATGATTACAAATACACTAATGATACATATGAATGTATCATAGCCACAAGCAAAGATTACATCTATAATTCCAAGTTCCAACACCCCCCTTGAAATGAACAAGGGGCATGAAGAGAAAGCATTACATCACAAAAATTACTTCCTCCCCTTAATGCTAAATAAGGGCATCACCCTCTCAACTCCATATCACTCACTCAATAATCCACCAAGATCATCAATAGCAGAAACAGTGCTCCAAAGTGGTTTGAGTGGAAGACACTCAAACTTTGCAGGAATATCAGCAAACTAAGTAATAAGGGCCCAAGGTGGAGGTGGAAGAAAGAAACTCGATTGCATCAACAATGGTAGAGATAGCCCACTTAGCTCTTGTTTTACCCAAAGGAGAGTAACAAGTGCATGTGGAAAGTCGTTGTCGTCATCATTGAAAAATGGAGTGGAACAGACAAGATCATCGGCATCTACAAGATGACAACAAATTAGCTACTAACAAGAGCATCGTCATCTAAAACTTGATGATTTGATGAGCCACTAACAAGAGTATCCTGAAGAAGTGAAGAGACATTTACAATAGGAAGGTTGGATGCGTCATTGATAGAGTCCTTGGCAACCACAAAAGTCTACCCAGATACTGTAGGAGGACTACTTGGGAGAGTTATTGTATAAGTAGGAAGAGGACCAATATCATACTATGAAGGAAAAGGGTCCAATAAGACATGACATGCGTCATCTAAAAGACAACAACCAAAGTGATGAGAAGAGGCATGATCCATGGAAGCACATCAAGAACCATTCGAACAATCTTCTGAAAGAAGTAATGGGAAAGATTCTAGAGGACCGTGGGTAGGAACCTCATCAAAAGTTGCCTCTCTATATTCAACCACCTAATAAATGGTGGGATCATAGAGGTGGTATCCTTGAAAAGCTTCATTGTAGCCAACCAGCATGGAGCAGGATTCTAAAAATGTTGATATGTTTTACTTTTCATTAGGAGCATGGGCCCATGGATGAAAGCCAAAAATTTTGAAATGAAAAATAGAGGGTTTATTTCCAAACCATTTCTCATATGGAGTCATATCTTTGACAACACAAGTAGGGGTCTAATTGATGATGTGGGTTGCACAAACAATTGCCTATCCCCAAAATGGTAACAAAATGGTGGGTAACACCACACTTTGGCCATGCGCTCGTGAAGGTAATTTTACATATGTGCACCAAATTTCACATTTTTCGAGGCAATTCATTTGTACCAATCCATGGGCCACATCCTCCAAGGCATGAAGGTGCTATTTAGTATTTACGTCCACAAAGACCTCATGTACACATGCTACATTAAAGAGTAAAGAGCGCCCTCCAAATTGGTCACCCCTTTTTGATCTTATTATCATTTTTGTGAGGACAAACCCATGCCTAAAGTTTATGACAAATCGTGGGCACTTTGGAGTATTTAAAAAAATAGTGACATGGCACTTTTGGATGGTTTATAAAGGATTATTATTAAAAAAGGGTGAAGTGGTACTTACTAAAAGTACCTTTTATAAAGTTGACATAACTTAATGCCCACTTTTCATGATGGGACATAACTTAAAGTGCATAGCATGAAGACGTGCAACCCCTTTCATGGATCTTTCCACCCTTTTACAAGTCGTGGCTTCAAAGGAGGATAACATTAAACACCTTTTCATAAGTCGTTGCATCAAAGGAGGGGAATGTTAAAGATTTATTTGCCTCCTACGTATGTTTTAACCCCTTTTTCATAAGAACGTTAAGGATCCAAGGCAAATCACTCCCTCTTCAATGATGAGGTCCCCCCTTTATGAGGGTTTCTAACATGTGAAGCATATTTTCATGGTATTTTGACTTAGTCTCCAAGTTATGTGGATGACAAATCACTTTTATTTTATTTTCTTGACCTAGATTTAGGGAATAAAGAATGAGGAGTTGTGAGCCTCATCTATAAATAAAGGCACTCTCATTCAAATCATTGTGAATTGTTGGAGATCATTTCAAGCCATTAATAGAAGATCTTTTACTTGGTGTTTTGATGTCAATTCTTGGAGCTCTTTCTTTCTTTGTTCTTGGTACTTCAAAGACTATTGTGAATATACAAGTTTCTACTAAAGCTAGCAAGATTGTCCATTGAAAAGTTGCTCGACTACTTGGAAGGAGGACGTCTAGGGTTTGTATCTCTTCGATCTTCCTTAAAACAATTTGGTAAGTGTTTATCCCTTGTCTTGATTAGTTTTATACTCCTTAGAAAGGGTTTTAAGTATCCTTTCCAATCTTTTGTTGATCTTGTTGGTGAAGGCTATTCCCTTGAGGAAACCCTTCTTCTAGGGCCTTGGTTTTCATGGTTTGTCGACTACTAGTCTTCAGGCACTAGTCTCCCACTCTAATTCATAAACATTGAATAACCAATTCTTAAAGGGGCATACTTCTTGACCCCATAAGCCCTAAGTGGAGACAAGGCACTAAGCTTAACTCCCAACAACAAACCACAAAAACCCTAAAATTCAAATCTTTTCTTTTATGCTATATAAAATACAAAAAATATAAAAGATAAAAATACAAAAAAAAATTTATTTCAATGTCTAGTGCAAAGTTCATGGTTAAATCTCATTTTCTAGACAATTTTATCCTAGGGTTTAAGCTTCATTATTGATCTCTAACCCTAAGAAGGCAAATCAGCCCTACTTTTAATGTGCTCTAAGGTTCTATCTAACATTTTTGTGGCTGATTTAAGAGGTTTATCAATTCTGGAAATTAAATTGCATCAATGAAAATTGGAGTTGGTCAAACCCTAAAGCTAGGGTTTAACCCTAAAAGGTGAATTCTAACCCTACTCTAGCTATACTTTCACTTGTGGATTGTTTATAAAGGATATCTAACACTTTCTAATGGTGAATTTATCTCCTAAGTGTTGCATAGCTGTTATTTTACAATTTGGAGATTTTTGGTGAACTCTAGGGGGATTCACCACTTTCCTTTTGCAAGTTTGAGCTAGTTGTTGATTTTTCAATAAGCTAGGCTTAAGCATGAAGTTCATTCCATTTTTAGCATTTTACTTAAACCATAGACAATTTGTTGCAGCAACCAAGATCACAAGAAGAAACACCATGCACAAGTACACAAGAAGTATCCTGGGAAACCCTTCTCAAGACTTTTTGCAGAAAAATTATCTAATGAAATCATCTCTCGGTTAGCGCAATAAGTGCGCCTAGGTTAGTAGAAGGTTAGGGCAGATTTTTAGGCCTAGTCTAGGGTTAGTTTAGGAGCTATTTAGGGATAGTAGGCTAGGGTTAGTGCAGCACTAATGGTTGTAGGTTAGGGTTACTACAGCAACAAGAATTTGTGGTTGAAAGGGGACGCCTAGCTTAAGGCTAGAGGAACAAACCTCAAGTGTGAGAAAACCAAAAACTTGAAATTTCAAGTTTACCAATGCAGTGATTTATATCTCCAATGCAAGATTAGTACCTCTAGTTATGGGTTAATGGGGTCTTAAAGAAAAAGCTAGGGCTACTAGATCCTTGGGGGTATAAATCCTCTTATTCCCCAAGGCAAGTAACCTAGCTAAGGTTTGAAATTAAGGAGTGTATATCCTTATACTTCCTTAACCAAAACCTTTGCAAATAATTTTAAAGCTTAACAATTATGGTGGAAACTAGGATAGGGGTGTATGTGCTTATACTCCCTATCTAGCCTTAGCCAAAACAACCTTAACTTGAATTACCAATGATAATAACAAAGTAAAGAATCATACCAATCCAAGAAAAGCCTTTAACACGCCAATGTAAACCACCACATTAAGCTAGAAGTGACCTCCAAGAGATAGTGTATCATCATCATCATCACCATAACCAAAGAAACCATTCCATAGCACAAGAGACAAGAACTCCAAAGGTAGCAAAAATTTTAGTCCAATGTACTTCTCACAATGGAAGAGTTATATCAAAATGAGATCTTATGATCTCTTATTTATACAAAATGTCAAAGATTGTCGATTGGAACTATATCTCATATGGGTTATGAGACATGCATGAGGGGATTGTTGTTCTATAGTTCAAGGGAGATCTAGGAATTTGGAAGTTCAGTATCATGCCTTCACGAGGGATACGAAGCATTTCATGTGCAAATGGTGTCCAATGATGTTGGGAGCTTTGATTACAGCTGGGAGACAATACCTTACAAAGAAAGAGGGAGCAACTAGAAGGAGTCTTACTGGTTCACGCACTATTTTCAAAGAAGAAGCGTTTCAAGAATGTTTGATTCTTTTGTTTTCAGTTTTCAGTAAATGTGTTTGCAGTCAAAGTGTGTTTGCTTTCAGTGAGTTTTGTTTTCAGTACTATAAGCCTTAAGAGGGGGTATTAGAATATAAGGCTTACATGTGTAATAAATTCACCGTAGTGACTTAAACTTAAAGTTAGTGTTTTCGGTTATTATTATATTTTAGGGTTTTGGACAAATATTACCTCTTGAATATATATATATATATATTAAGAGGGGGTATTAGAATATAAGGCGTACATGTGTAATAAATTCACCGTAGTGACTTAAACTTAAAGTTAGTGTTTTCGGTTATTATTATATTTTAGGGTTTTGGACAAATATTACCTCTTGAATATATATATATATATATATATATATATATATATATATATATATAAGAGAGGTGAATATATATATATATATATAAGAGAGGTGAATATATATATATATATAAGAGAGGTGAATCCCATTGTAACAGTATGAAGTATTTACTTAATATAATATTGTGTGTATCTCCATCTCTACCCTATCTAGGATTTCGACATTTAGTGATCTAGCTCATCTTCGTAACAAAAGCTGCTTTGCACAACATCTTTTTTCTGTCTGTTCTAGAGCAGGTTATTCTCCAAAAACGAAGTTTCTCAAATATCAGTTTCAAGCATATATACAAAGAATGTAATAGGGTATCAGGCAGCTTATCAAAAAGGGGAACTCATCTTCCTGTAGGTCTTCTGGAGCTGCATACTCACTCAGATGAAGGGGTTTTCCCTCAAAATACCAGACTCTTCATTTCTTAGGATCTCTCTCTATTTTCAATTCTATAGGGTTATCTTATGATATCCAAGCATATATGGCTTTTTTCTTTCATGGCCTCTATTCCCTAGATACTATGTTCCTCTATGGACTGTTGACATGCTGGAATATATACACATTTTGTACAGCCTTTCATAGGCTCTTTTGCTTTCGGCTGGCAGGGATCTTTTAGCTAGTAGTAAAGTTGTCTTCAATAACCTTTTTGGGCAATATGGCCTTGGAAATCTTGTGCATGATATCATGGACAAAATTACCATTTTCCTCGTCAATATAAAGTTATGAATTTTTCTTTGGAAAAAGAAACTAAATACTATTAATTAAATACTAGTTTAGCTCACTTAGTTCATTCAATTCCAAGACTTGACTTTCATTAAGCCATTCGGTGTACATTATTGAGTAGCCAAATCAGCAAAGCTTGGGAAGGACTGAAACCTGTGTACTAGTTAGGTGGCAAAGCTCATTACCAGTGCATGCTTCCCTAGTCATTCTTTAATTCTTCTTCCACATTGTTTAGTTGTTAAAATTAAATTTCAGTATTCTGCAATTTCCAATTTCTAGGTACACTTACAATTTACAAATCAATTTAAAAGTTTATTTCTTACTTATTTTGTTTCTCAATCACTGCAGGCATGTTTTGGGAGGGAAGAGGGCCCAAGAGTGCCCCAGAGTATACATTGGTATTAGGGTGCTCCTGGGTGCCCCCATACGTGGGAATGTACCCTTTACAGAGGTGAACATTCCCACCCACACCCTTTCCCATCCCCGACATACCAAGGATAGCAGGGAACATTCCCAATGACACTCCCATGCTCAGAGGAGCCATAGTGATAGAACACTAGAAACCACTCAAGGCGTAAGGCTCCAGTATGTGAGCTAAAAAAAAATCCAATTAATAAAGCAAAATTTTCTGGGAAACTAAAAGAAACAGCTGGAAAACATTCCCCTACAAACAAGGCGGCAGATATGGAGAAAAAGAAGTACTTCAAGCAGGGCAGAGCTACACAGAAATATTAAATCCATTTCAACAATGCATTATTCTTGGAAAACGAAGGACATATCCTGAACAAACTGTCAGAGTCTGCCTCATGTCAGAGCAACAAGGCTTTATAAATTCCTGAATCAAATGAGGAGCAACATGCATCTGATAGAAATGGACACTGACATCTTTTCTTGGGTATAAACAACACTGGTCACTGGAACAAAGTGCATCCCTGCTTGAATCCTAAAGGAATTGGAATAACTATGTTCATTGGCATTTGCATCTCTTAATCTCTCAGCATTTAATCTGAAGTTTGAACTAAGTAGCTAACACATAGAATACTAATGGAATCTGGACAGATGCAAATAGTCATTAATTCTCATACTGATATATCAATTTATAAGCTACTCTTCTAATTGGAAAGGTAAATTCAAGCAATACTTCAAAAACAACAGCACAATATGAAAGGAAACATTGGAAGAAGCCCATACTGCTAACCTCTTTCCAATAATCTGCATTTTTATCCTTCAACTCAGCCTCCATCACTGCCTTTTGTTGTTGTAGGTGTTGCTGTTGTTCTTCAAGCTTCTGCCATGCATCCATGTACTCTTTCTGATAACTTGATCTTTCTGCATCCATTCTCTGCAACCATTAAATATAGCAGACAATATATCATGTCTGAAATTTGAATGTCTTGTAATATACACACAGAAAGCGAAAATAAATAATAGACAGCAAATATACCAGATAACTCAGCTAAATATTCTCTTAAAATGTACCGTGCATGTATTTAATTTTATATAAGGTGTTCTTCAGGTTTGAAAAAGAAGAAATTAATGAGGAGACGTGTCATTAATTCTATGACACATCATTCCTTTTTGCATGCAATAATCATTTTCCTAACTACCATGGAATCATTTACACTAACATGAGCTGTATACATATGCATAGTTCTAATTGTAACCAGAAATCATTCTACTAACAATTAATACATCACATATTCACAAATATATATATACATATAGAGGAGAATGCTTAACTATACAAGAGGGCATTAGTAAACCAACAGTCATTTTCTCATATCTATGTAGAAGACATGCAAAGCAGGGCCATACAAAAAATTCAGATGCCACTGAAAAGTTAAAACCCATGACTTAATCGACCTGTATGAAGCAATGATCAAGGCATGTGCAATAGAGGCTGAATTATGCACTTACAATCCAGAAGAGAAAAAATACCAATCTCCGTCCAGTCAGTATATCAAGAAAAGAAAGAATACCAAACTAAAGAAGTTATTTCTAGAATAACACAAAGAACACTTGGATATGTCATATCTGTAAAGCAAACAATAATGATCAGGAGAGGGACTAAAAAGACAACATTCCTGACTGTGACAATGATGAAAAGAAAATAGATACCCATGTAAACAAGAGTCCTGGTATAGAAACACAATCGACAATCTCAATAGCTCCCATGACTGGTATCACAATGAAAGAACACTAATATTTAAATGATACATTTAAAAAAAAGGCGACAATGCCCACTGATACTGGCAATATGATTTCATCCATATGGACTTAGCACAAAAATTTATTCACTTTTTTAAACCTACTAAAGTCTTATAATTTATTATGCCTATTGGGTATGGCATTTGCACTAAAAACACAAAATTATACTCTTTATACTCACATCTAAACCCTACTTTGAGGACTTGTGGTCCTCAGGATAACATGATTAGATGCCTATATTCAAAATGAGTGCAGAATGGCAATTTATAAATTTCAATTGAGACAAACCAAATACAAAATCACAGGATTCAACCCTCCTCTAAGTCAACTTGAACTGCCATTAAAAATAGAAAACAGCTTCAAGAGAAGCTCCACCGACAATAGCCACATATTGCACTATTGAATTTTGAAACAAAACAATTACAAGTCCACCCCTTCCTTTAGGGGAATTGAGGAGGTTTAAGCAAGAGTTGTCATTGCTATTCACGGCTAACCATGTTGCATTCTGTTGTCATGTTGAGCCCCTCATTGTGGGGGGCTGGGATTATTTGCTCTGCATGGTGCAATCACTTTGAATTTGATGTGCTTATTTGTTCTAGAGGGTAATATATGAAGCATTTTTGGGAAAAGAACAATTACAAATCAAAGAACTTCATAATTGGCCAAAGATACACTGTTTAAGTTCACTCAAAAATATGTTGATCGTACTGTATCCATAGTGTATGGAAAATTCACCAAATTTCATACTAATACCAAATTTCCATACAGCAAAGGCCAATACGACTAAATCTTGCTAGTGTGAGCTGCAGGACAGGAGTCACCCTAAGCAACACCCTACAAGTCACATTATAAGGAAGCTTACCTAATGAAGCATCATGGGAGAACAAATCATTCAAGCACAACATCATTTTTCCTACTCATGCTTTGAGAAAGTGTTTTAAGAAAGGAGGTCTTGTGATGAACCTAATTATTAAGTCGGGGGAGTAAGCCATCGTGAGCACATAATTACAATACCTTCTCACCACCCAGACAATAGCATGGATTAGTATCATACCAATTACAGTATACATATTTTTATATCTTGTGTCTTTTCTAAACTACTCCAAGATATCTAGATGGCAACTTAACATACAAACAGACCTCCCAAAGATCTTAACAGGGAATCCAAAAAGCACAAAAGTCAAAAGTTGAATGGAGCAAAATCAATCTAAGAATAAAGACCACACACATGCGACACTTTAAAAACTTTAATTTGCACCCTTCATTAAGTTCACCTAAATGATCATTGCTCATTTTGGTTGTGAATTTCTTTGACAGGTTAAGGAGAAGTACAAAAGCTAGAAAATGAATAAACCTCCAAAGCACTAGAAAGTTTATTTTGTGCCTCGATGGCACGGTCCTGTGCTTCTCTGACCATTCTATCCCGCTCTTCTTCAGCATTCTGAAAAGCCTTAGCGTTCCTTTCATTATCAGCAATCAACTTATCAATTTGCATCTCATATCTTCTACAGAGACTTTTGTAATCGAATTCCTCCTTGAGCTTTAGCATGTTCTCAACTTTCATTGCCTGCAACATTGCCAGTTGAGATTATAATTATCAACTGACTACTGTTTATGTCAAGCTAAAAGTTAATCCAAAATACCTGTTTATTAATCAACTGTTGCAAAATAGAAGAAAGTCATGCACCTGGCAGCCCATGCTTCAACTTTTGTTGAGGCCTATTTCTTCTATTAGGATAATTTTTTATACTGTAAAACTAACACTAATATCATGATGCTTTACAGTTTTGACACACAAACTACAGATGCATATAAAAGTGAGGTAGCAAGTGAACATAGTTGGAACAAAATAAGTAGACTGCACCAAAATCAGAACAGGAGCTAGCACCGTCAATGACCATGGAATAGGTACAATACAGAGCCTGAAAATATCTTCTGAGGAATGGCAAGGACTAGATAGGCCAGACTGAATTATCCTCTGTGGAGGAGGTGTTAGTTAAACTGGTTGCTCTAACCATGTTTTACGTTCATCTTCAGAAAGTTGAGTTGTTGATTGATTGGCCATTGCTGGAGAAAAGACACACCAGTGGGAGAGAGTCTAATGTAGGTGTTTTGCCTCATAGCCCACTTTTCATCTATTTTGTCACTTGGACTAGGAACGAACACTTGTTGCATAAAAATGTGGAGGGGGTGAGTTGGCAATTGTGGGTGCCTAAAAATGTGGTATTGCATAAGAATATGTGGAGTAGGTGAGTTTACACTTGTGGGATGTGACTACCTACTTGGCACATGTAGAGTGCTCCACTTATGGACCCATTATCCATTTGTGGACCTAGTCTAGGGTTAAGGTTTAACCTTACTTGTAACTCACTCCTTTTACTCTATAAAAGGAAGGAGGACCACATCACTTCATCATTATTAACAAGATAAAGGAGAAAGCATAGAGAGAATGTAACCTCTTGTGTGATTCTTCATTTGGGTTGATGTAGCTTTTGAAGAATGAAGAGAAGCTGCAGTTTGCTAATGATTAGCATGCGGTGCCCTAGCTAGTCTTTCCTATGCTTGTGAGAAAATTTTCTTGGGATAAGCTGTAAGGGTTTTGCATTTCCAACATGGGATGAGCTGAATTGTTGTGATGTAAAGCTTTGCTTGGGATGAGTTGAAAGGATTTTGCTTTTCCAACTCAGGATGAGCTGATTTATTGTAATATAATCAACTTTCATGTGAAATAGAAAGAGATGTGTTCGCTATCCGAAATTATGTTGTAGATCTGATTTTTGGGTGAATTTGCTGCTGATTTATTTAGCTGATTTAATGAACAGCCCAGCCGGGCTGATGCCGGTCTCAGATCTGATTTTGTTGCTAGTTTAGCGGCTGTTTTCTAACATTAATTTCAGATCTGATTTAAAGGTTAGATCTTGCCCTGAAGGCTGCTGAAATGATCTAACAATTATCTATTTGTGGTGTCTACACTCTATATGTTGCCTGTAATGACTTGTTGTTGCAAATTTGAAAGATTGAATAGGGTTTCTGAATAAATTAGATCCAGCTTAGAGCTGAAACATTTTCAGATCCGATTTGAGAATTAGGTCTTGCCCTAAAGGCTGCTGACATGATCTAACAATTATGTATTTGCAGTGTCAACACTCTGTATGTTGCCTATGATGATTTGTTGTTGCAGATTTGGAAGTTTGAATCGGGTTTCTGGAGAAATCAGATCCAGCCTAGGGCTGAAACATTTTTGTGTGTAGATTCATGGCAGTTTGTGAGCTGAAATTTTTCATCAGGACAAAAAATTTCAACAGGGGGGAATCAGGTTCAACCCATTGGAACTCTCCTAACATTTGAGGCCGAGAAGTCCCTAGAAGAGGAGATAAACCTGGTGATGGACACCTGACTACTAGACCTGAGCTGGGAAATGGCCCCACCTATACCAAGCAATTTATCTGGGTGGTCCCCCAAAGCCTGGGTATGCATGCTGACCCTCTCTAAATTTGATACTTCGGTCCAATTTCTATTATTCCATGAATGCTCAAATCATAATTTAACAAACAGCAGCCCTCAACAGAGAGCTGATGCCTGCACATAGAGTTGGGAGACACTGACCACATAGTCCAAGCATGTATTAGACTTCAATAAACATAACAAGTTTGCTAGACCAGCTGTAGCACATGAAAAACATAAAATTTCTAATTCTGTCTTAAATCTAAAAGGTAAAATAAAAAGATCGTGACTTTCTTGCTCATGGTAAGAATCTGTTTACTTGAGCCTTAAACTGCGAACAAAAGTATTGACATTCATGTCTAAGACTTACACGCATACACACACTGTGAAGCTATAGTCAGGCATGCACTGCACATAGCCAGAACAGAAATGAAGCCTTAACAGCATATTCAAGGACACTCACCCTTTGCCCAAAACTTATGGTACTTGCTGTCTCTCCTCGATGACGTGGTGAAGGCCCAATTGTCACAACCAATGAAGTCCTTGCTGTTCCTGAGATAGAAAGCAATATGATAATAAGATAAGATAACTTTATTAATGTCCAACGAATGACCACAAAAGTAGGTCAATGGGACTGAGGACTACAGCACGTATGAGTACAATGTGGGAGTGCAAACGCAATTCCTAGATAATGCCAAAAATATCATAAAAAAAGAAAGAAACAAAACAAACTGTAGTGCAGTCTCACAATGTATATGATGGCCATAGCAAAAACAAAAGTACGGTGATCCAGAATATAAGTATGTCCAAGAGAGTGAACAACTCAAAACCCTGTCAAGAGAGAGAGTGAGAGAGAGGACTGACGATGAGGCTGTCAAGGTCTCCCTGGTCTGATGGCTGAGGGCGATGGGGGCGAACTGGTCACTGGCTCGCTGTCGGAGTCCTCAGGGACTATCAGGGGGTCCGGTTGTATGATCCTGGGGGCGATCCAGAAGCGGGGGATACTACTAGCATCCGAGACCGTATTTATAATACATTTAACACAAAAAGCCAGTAGTAATGAAAGGTCAGGATAAGGCATATAGTACGCTTGTCAGAGCTGCTACTTGCTACTAGGAGAGAATAGCTTACTAAGGTATGACAGACAAGGTCACTTATTGTCATGCAACTAAGCCTAAATAAATGAAAGAGAAATGTTCTTCAACACTACATAATAGAGCCTGGGAATTTTTCATTCCTGCCATGAACCGTAAATATCCAAAAATGTTTCATAAAAGCAAGACAACATCTGACTGAAAAGTTGGCAAAAATGGAGAAGAAATCTAGAAAATATAAAAGATAAACAGACCCAAAGATTTTCTGAGAAGAAAATATGCTGAATATATAATGCAACAACTTTCAAACAACAATATATGCATAAACCCAGTTCTACCATCTATCGGGAAAATTCGTTTGCAGAACCAAGAAAAAAGATGCATAATTTTGCTATTTGATCATACAAAAGAATGTAACAACTGGACTATAACAAACCTCCAAATGAATCACGAAGCAATCTTGTCAGCTTTGAATCTCGAATAGGTACATGTGAACTGTTCTCTGCAAGAGCATTAATGCACTTTCCTAGAGCACTTAAAGATAGATTGATGGACTTGGCTTCCTCTAATGCATGCCCTTCACTTCCTGGATCAAACAAAGTACCGATGTTCCTACAACGTCAGGAAAACAATTTTGTAAAAGATCGTACTCAAATATTAACACATCTAGGTACTGCAGAAACCTTAAGATAAAACCTTAATAACTTCACTGAGACAGGTGATGTTAACTGCCACAACTAAAGAGGAAATAATTGAGGCTTGATGACATGTACACTTGAAAATGCAATAATCATGGTTTAGACTGGAATATCTGCACAGTAAGAATATCCACATAAATGACTGTTATATTTATATTTAAACGAAAGTTGAACTTTTGTCCAAAATCCATGTTAAAATTGGAAGGTTTCCAATGTGAAAAGACCATTAGGTTCTTAACAATGGCCAGTATGCTTGTGGACAGAATCAGATATCATTCCCAAGGGCACATTCCAGCGAGAGCAAATAATTAATCAAATGTTGCAGGTAAGATAAGGGCCTGCGAAACAAACAACTTGTTAGGAATGAAATTAAAATTTCTTGCCATCCTCAGATGGACAAAAGTAGTCAATAGACCAGTGAGGAAGTACCTAAAGAATTCAGAGGTTCAAAAGTCAAGTGAGACAGCCGGTCATTGCTTGACCGGAGGGTGAGAAATGAACTGCTCGACCAAAGGGAGAGGAACTTGAGGTGCCAGACAATAAGGGAGAGGGAGAGGAACGAAGTCACTCAACTTACTATAGTAAGGGATGTCGAGCAACTTTTTGTTACTCAATTGACCTGACAATGGGGAGATCGAGGATCTTTAGACACTCAACCAATGGGAGAGGAATATAGTCGCTCAATATTACAAAATAATGTAAGAAATGATAAGAAATAAAATGAAATGTATATTAATATCCACCAAAGACAAAAATAGGTCAAAGAATACAACAAGTATTATAGCCAAAACCATTTTAAAAATGGGGGCATGCATGAAGCACCCCTAAAGAGACAAGAATGAGTACAATATAGCAACATGAAATGACATGAAACCTAGAAGGTGGACCCTAAGAGATAAAGAGTCCACAAAGAAACGGTCCTAAAAATGAGGTACATCACACTTGAGCTAGCTCACTCATCATCTGAAAATGTCAACACCAAGTGCCCGCCAAACAATGCTCTTTGGTGACTGGCCTAGATTGATAGAGCTCTGGGGAGAGTAAATTTTTTGTGGCATCAAAATGCTCCTAAAAATAGATTTAAGTATATCACCATAAAAAAAATGGCATGGTTCTATTGTGTACTTCACAAAGCCCAATAATGTGATGCCTAAAACATATTTACTTGGGAGGAGACACCATGTGAGGCATAACTATGAATTAAAAAGATTATATTTAACAAAGCCTACAACAATATTGAATTGAATTTCACACTAGATATGCTCTCTTGGTTAGTATTTAAAAGTTTTTCTTACTTGAGCTTTGAGCACTATCTTCTTCAATGCCTCAACTAAAGTATGTGTCAATGGCAACTTATTGGATGTGAATCTGCTCCAAAGATGCATTAGGCAAGGGTGTTGCTTGACTCCTTATTTATATGTTATTACAACAGATGCTTTAGATTGCAACATTTGCCTTAAAATCGCCTTGGAGATTGTTGAGATTTATAAGGGTCAACAGAGGAATTAATGGAAGCAAATCTCACCCAATTTTGAAATAGCCTCCTCACATGTGTACTAGAGAGAAATATGTCTAGTGCGCTTGAGAGGGAGTGCAAAAGCCAAGTACAAGTGTTGAAAACAGAAATACACAAGTGCGCCTAAGAGAAAGATTTCAATCACAAGAGAGGATGCCAAACTTAAGTGCCAATAGGCTTACAATATGTTGTATTTTAGATCAAGAAGATCACAAGATGAGATGATACAAACGAGAGCTTGAGTTGTGTATTTATACACAACTCAAGGAGGTGTACCTTCAAGAGGAAGTTATGTGCCCATAAAGCAAGGGTACACACCCAAAGAGGGTTATTAAGCCTACATATAAAGTTTGACTACGTCGGCCTAAACCAAAAAACCTAATATACAATAAATGAAATAAAACAGTCTTAGACATAATTACAAGTAAATAAAGATACATATGAATGGGTCATGGCTACGTGTAGATTACACAAATAATTCCAATGCCTCCCCTTGAGTTGAACAGGGGCCCAGGGAGAAAAGTCGTTACAATATAAAATTACTAAATTTACTTTCCCCCTTAATGCTAAGTAAAGGGCCAGATCACCCCCTTGAACTCCAAATTGTTCCTTCATAAAGCAATCAAGATCATCAACGACAAAGACTGAGCTCTAGAGAGATTTATGTGGGAGACGTGGTTCAACAAAGACATCTAAAAAAACTAAGTAATAGACCAATGTGAAGAATATTCCTCCAAATAGTGCTCAAATGGGCCAGCAAGAAACCTAGCTGCATCAAATTTGTCCTCAAAGCAATCAACAATTTGAGCAAGAAGGGCCCAAAGTGGATGAGATTATTCTTAATAGCATGCGGATGGACTAGCAAGAAACTCCAATTGTAAGCAAAAGTGGAGATAGCTCAATTAGGTATACGCCCTGACCTATCCAAAGGAAGAGTAACTGGTGCAGGCAAATCATCCAAGGTGTCACCATCATCACTAAATAATGGATTCTAACTGTTAGGAGCATCTACAACATGAGTATTGGATGAGCCACTAACAAAAATATTGTCATCAACAACATGAAGACTAGATCAGCCATTGACAAGAGTATCTTGAAAAAGTGAAGAGACGTCTATAGTAGCAAATTTGGATGAGTCATTGACGCAACCCCAGCCCTCAACGGCACAGTCGCTCCACCAGGACCTTCTCTTTCTCCACGGCCCGAAGAGTCGACGCTCTTCCACTCCCTCGGGAGTTCTTTACCCACAGTTACCTCCGGCGATCCTCCCTTCTTAGTGTAACGAAGGATCGGTTCTCGCGGCTTCGCGAATTTCTCGACAGGGAGTTTGAATCTCGGATTCCGAGACCCGATACTTCTGGTCAACGTTGACCCTGTCTCTGTTTATCGGGATCTCGCGCTATCGCGACTCGCGACTCTATGCCACCGAATACTCAACCTCCGAGACCCGAAGTGCCGAGATGTCGACGGCTCGGAATCTCGCAACCTCGCCCACTTGTCACTTCCGGGGTCAGACTTTGAGGCCTCCCAACCCCGAGATCCGATATCCCGAGATCACTTCTCACATCATCAAATCCCGACGTACCTCATGCAAACGTTCCGGGACGTCGCGTTTCGCATCCTCGTGACCTCACCCTATGAGAAACAAGAATCCTCCGTCGCGAACTCCCGATTCGTCTGACCTATAAGTCGGTTCGCGACCTCAGTGATTTTCCACGACGATTCAAGTCGTCGATTCTCTTCCTCTCGAAGAGTTCCTCCACTTCGTCACCTC
>ML792126.1:56701-108603 GCA_009831015.1 Picea engelmannii | reverse complement strand
CCTTTTTGTAACCACGAGACCTTATATGGACTCGGGTGCTTAGTTGTTTCCAGCTCCAGCTTTTCCACCATCTCAGCTGCAACAAGATTATCAGTGCTCCCGCTGTCAATGATGACTTTGCATTTTCGGTTCTTGGTGGTGCAAGTCGTCCTGAACAACCTGCCCCTTTGCACTGAGTTGTCCACCTCTTTCTCAGGTGTCAAAAGAATCTTATGCATCCCAAGCGATCTTCCGCTGTCCGCATCCTCTCCCTCAACATCACGCCTCTGCTGCGCCTCAGCGATGTGAGCTTTTCCTCCGTCCATCTTCCTCTCTGGACACTCCACGGCTTTATGACCGTCTTTACCACACGTGAAACATGTGATAATTCCTCCTCTGCCTCTTCCTCTACCTCGGGTACGAGGGAATGTATTTGCATCAGCGTATCCTCCTTGCTAATCATCTTGCTGCCTCCTCGGCTCAGCATTTTGCTACCCCTGCTGTGAGGTTCCACCTCTCTCAGCTTTTCCCTGAGGTCTCTTCCAATCCTCCTTGGGTTTTTGAATTTCCTTCTGGGCAACCGCCTTGCCTCTAGGCTGGCTCCTGCCTCGCCCTCGCTGTCCCTGCTTGCGGCTCAGCTTTTCTTCGGCTTTGAGAGCCATCCGGTACGCATCCTCGACTGTGCGGATGGTCAGCATGCTCAGTTCATCCTGAATGTCATACCTAAGACCATTCAGATACCTCGCCACCTTTTCGTCATCACTTTCCCGATGACCAGCTCGAATATTGAGCCTGTAGAATTCCTCGGTGTACTCTTTCACCGTCATCAACTTCTGTCTCAGGTTCTGCATGCGCCTGAACAGAGTGATCTGGTAATCCCTCGGAATGAACTTCGCCTTCAACTTGGCGATCATCCGATCCCAGCTTTTGATCTTCTGCTTGCCTTTGGAACGCCTGTCCGCCTGCAGCTCGTCCCACCATAAGGCTGCATGTCCCTTCAGTTTGGTGACAACATGTCTCACCTTCTTGTCCTCTTCGATATCCTCATAATCGAAGTAGGTGTCGAGTGCTCGGATCCAATCCAGCAACTCCTCAACGTTTAGACTTCCCTCATAAGTTGGGATGTCCATCTTCGTCTTCGAGCTCATCCTCGAAATGGCTTTGATCAACCTCTCTGTCGAGGCATTTTCTGCGGTGACCTCTTCTTGGTCGTGTCCAGCTTCCTCTTCAATCTCAGGATCGCTGAACTCTGTTGTACCAGCTCCGCGCCTCTGGGTGGCCTCCATATCTTCGAGTCTCGCCCTGAGATCTCGTATTTGTCGTTCCATCTCTGGATTCCCTGCTGGATTTCCTGCTTGCCTACCCCTTCTGCGGGCAACCCTGTCTTCGCGATCAGGTGACTGCCTTTCTCTTCGCGGCGGCATTGTATCTTCTCTATCCCTGCTTCAGAAAGCAAAGAGAATTCCAACTCAGCTCTGATACCACTCTGATGCAAGTCGTGTGTATCAGAGTACTCCTCTTCCTTTCGCCTGAAATACCCGACAAGTTCCAGGCTCTGATACCACTCTGACGCAACCCCAGCCCTCGACGGCACAGTCGCTCCACCAGGACCTTCTCTTTCTCCACGGCCCGAAGAGTCGACGCTCTTCCACCCCCTCGGGAGTTCTTTACCCACAGTTACCTCCGACGATCCTCCCTTCTTAGTGTAACGAAGGATCGGTTCTCGCGGCTTCGCGAATTTCTCGACAGGGAGTTTGAATCTCGGATTCCGAGACCCGATACTTCTGGTCAACGTTGACCCTGTCTCTGTTTATCGGGATCTCGCGCTATCGCGACTCGCGACTCTATGCCACCGAATACTCAACCTCCGAGACCCGAAGTGCCGAGATGTCGACGGCTCGGAATCTCGCAACCTCGCCCACTTGTCACTTCCGGGGTCAGACTTTGAGGCCTCCCAACCCCGAGATCCGATATCCCGAGATCACTTCTCACATCATCAAATCCCGACGTACCTCATGCAAACGTTCCGGGACGTCGCGTTTCGCATCCTCGTGACCTCACCCTATGAGAAACAAGAATCCTCCGTCGCGAACTCCCGATTCGTCTGACCTATAAGTCGGTTCGCGACCTCAGTGATTTTCCACGACGATTCAAGTCGTCGATTCTCTTCCTCTCGAAGAGTTCCTCCACTTCGTCACCTCYRTCCAGTACAACTGAAACCAAGGGTGCTAATCCTTCTGAGCGTTGTTCCTCTGACTCCTTCTGAGAACTTTTCCGAACCCTCCCTGCGTCCAACCTCCAACGCTTTCCAGGGTTGAAGTCCTGCCGGATTCTGCACTGTCCCCGTCACARGACTCTGGCCTCTCTGTCCTCAGACTTGCTTCTGAGACTCCAATCCGACCTACACTCACCTGCGCGGCTCGAATAACTCAAAACAACTCTGAGTTAAAGAGAACCAAAGTTCAACCGCTTAGCCTCCTCAACGCACTCTATGCGGAGGTATTCAACTACGCTCGATGCAGGAATCTCCTGGCTTAAGTAGAGAAACAATTGAACTCATTCTCTCAGGCACTCAGCTTCTAATTCTTCCACATAATCACGTACACAGCATACGAAAGAAGGATATAACCAGAAACAAAGATACTAAGACATAATCCCAACAATACACAAAGGATAACCACGTCCATGGGATGGGATTCAACTTCGTCACTCCTGGTAGACGAGAGTAAGAGCTCTCCTATTGAACCTCCTCTACGCACTCTATGCGGAAGAATTCAACTGCACTCTATGCAGGAATCTCCTGATTCAATCAGTGGAATAAACAAGCTCATTCTCTCCTTTCCCCCAGATTTCTAATCTGCCATGAGATCACATATGCAGCATATATAATAAAAGCATAACAAGAAGCAAGCATACAACAGCATAAGGTTAACAGTATACAGAGAATAATCACAGCCATGAAATTTAATCAAATTCCTCTATTAATTCAATATCTATACATGGGGATTCTCCACCAGCTCTCTGTCTGTTCTCCTTCCTTCTCCTCAATGCTAATGTTGATACTGACTCTAATGCCAATAATGTAATAATACAAAGGAGGGTGTCTTTATCCCGTTTTCCCTCTCAAAAGCTAAATTGTCAAATCTAAACTTAATGGTCCTATCTACCTGCACTAAATCTACTCTCTCTGCATTAAATCTAATAAGTGCCTCTGTTGTTCAAGGACGAGAGCTCATCTACTCCCGGTCTATTTCAGTATACAAGTACGCCTAAATATGGAGGCTTTTATGTAAACGGCGGCGCTCATCAAAATGGTCAAAACCGTGATGCTGGCGTCACCCTGAGGTCCTTTCCTTTCTCTAAATGCAGCCTCGCGTGACGAGGTGCGGATGCTCCTGCATCAGTCATCAATAGGGTCCATGTCAGCTATAAGAGTTTGCATAAATATAGTAGTAAAGGAGAAAGTACTTGTAGAAATAGAGAGAGGACCAACACCATATTGTGGAGGAGAAGAGTCCATTAAAACATGACAAGAATCATCTGGAAGAGGAACTACATGGTGATGAGAAGCAGCATGATCCAAGGAAGCATGTTGAGATCCATTTGAAGAATCTTCTGAAAGAAGTAATGAGAACAATCTTGGCAGACCATCCTATGAGTGGTCGGGTCATGAAGGTGATATCCTTGAAAAGTTTCACTATGGCCAATCAAAGTGTCGCGGGAATCTCAAGATGTGAATGTGGTTCACCTTTCTTTAAAAGGATGGGCCCGTACTATAGATCAAATTTTGAAATATGAAACAAAAAGTTTGTTGCCATAACATTTCACATAAGGAGTCATACTAGTGATAGCACAAGTAGGTGTTCTATTGATGATATGGGTTGCACAAACAAGCACCTCTCTCTAAAATGAAAGCTTCATTTTCTTGGAGAAAAGCATGCAACGAGTAATCTCCATGATAGCCCTATTATTACATCCTGCCACCCTATTTTGTTGTACAGTGTAAGGAAAGCTTCTCTACCAAGAGATGCCCTGAGATACAATAAATGAATGGAAAGCATTGCTAATATATTCATCTCTACTAACAATCCTAATACAATTATGTTCATGATGCTTTAATTTTCCACGAGAAAGGTTTTTTTCTAAATAAAGCTTCATTTAAGCTCTATTAATAACCAATAGGCAATGTTTACAAGCTTTAGAACAAAAAAAGGCGATTCGTCAATGCAACATCCACAAGCAAACTCGAGGCTAGCAGGAGACGAAACACCACAACCTAAGGTCCAACTCACAAGCAAATATACAAAAAAAGAGGGCTGACTTAAGCCAAAACTGTTGAGTTTTCATAAGCTAGATTAAGCATGTAGTTCATTTAATTTCATCATGTCTTAACCATAAACAAGAATGTGGCAGCAACCAAGATCACAAGAAGAAACACCATGCACAAGTACACAAGATATATCCTGGGAAACCCTTCTCAAACAAGGGAGAAATCCTTTGCTATATTCTTCAAGAGAAAGACCTTTCACCACCAAAATGACTTAGCACACAAGAGGGTGCTTAAGCCCTAGAAACCCTAGCGCCCAAGAGGGTGCTTAAGCCCTAGAAACCCTAGAGCCCAAGAGAGGTGTGCACCTTAAACAAAGAGAAGTACTTGCTGAAATTTCCAAAACATGTGAGGAGGATATGATTCTACAATGGAGAATCATCTCCTACTTATATTGGACTTTGACTGATTTAGCAAGGGCGTCTTATTGGCACAACAGGGCCGACCTCTCTAAGTCAAATACACTTTATTATTATATTTATTATTATAATTAATATTTTCATTATTCATTATCTTCTTTATATTAATCATATTAACATAGGGTCGACCAGTACCCTTTACATAATAACTAGGGTTACAAGTAGGTCTGACACTTGAACAATATATAGCAAAGGATCTGATACACCCACTAGTGCTCATCCACTAGGGGCCACATCCATAGGGATGCCATAGACCTGAGTCACTACATTACACAGATGAGCTAGGTCCTCACACGTGCACTTATGCTCGTCCATAGTCACGTCTGCTCTACAGATCTGCTTTCCCACTGCCACCAATAGGAGGATCATCTAGAGTCTTCACATCAACTCTATTGATGTTCAGAGGAGGCCATCACATCATCTTTGTTCTTATTCTCATGATGATGTGCCCAGCACTTTTTAGGGATTTCCCACGTTCACCTTGTGCTCAGCCACAGGCATGTCCTAACTCAACGGATCGCTTTTCCACCGGATGATCATCTAGAGTTCTTCTCTCTCACGTCATGAAGGAGGCCATATACATTCCTAGCCCCTGTCCCAGGCTGGAACCACGAACCCTTTATTAGGGGCTTTCTCTCAGGTTTGTAAGCTAAGAGTAAGACTTCACATAGCTTCTATATTCCACATCTCACAGGTTTGTAAGCTGGAGGATGTCTCCTATAGCTGCATTCATCAACAAAAACACCCTATCAAAACAACAAAGTCATAATCATAACCATAAGAGCCTACGCTCGAGCAAATAACCACTAACACTACACCATGCCAACCATAGGAGGAGGCTATTCATGATCATCCAGGAACAGTAATAGGAGGATAAACAATAGTAAACTCAATAGTTTCCCACCTATCAATGGGGGCCTCTAAGGGCTTGGGCCCTTACGAGATCATTGGTGCCAACATGGGGAGTTGCTTATCCATTTGCAAGGGACCAAGTGTCTGGCTATGGGCCCTCGCTTGCCTCCATTAAGCCTGCCTACATGTATAGTCTTGAGGCCCGCTGTAGCCTCTACTAGACATGAAACTTGTCAAGTCAAGGCAAGAGAGAGGTCATTGTAGGCCCAACGAAATAAATACTACTGGAGGGTACATGTTAGGCGGGTCAAGAGGTACCCTACTTATGGAACACGAGCCCCATACCAATAGTCTAACAACTGCTCAAGGTGCCCCATTTCCAGGCGCACCTTCCACAACTATACCTCTATCTACAAAAGAGAGTTGGCATGAATCAATGCAGCAACATACAAAGAAATCAGTGAGGCAACATATTAGCATTAAACAAAAGGTGATTGTGTTGTTTCCAAATCCAAAAGAGCACTCCTATTCTGAGAAAAAACCAAGTAGCTTAAAATTCCATGACCTAAGGGCGGCAGTCGCCTAACAAGGCAGTGTGCCAAGAGAGGAGGAGTGGTAGAAGCTGCTAGGACACAAATTCAGGCTAGGCCCAGACTTTCTTAACAAATGCATGAAATCATAAAAGATGTTTTAACATTTCAACTAAACCATGGTGAATTTTCAACCTTATGACTGTTATGAAATATGAACAAAACAGTAGACAATATTTCAATCTTTAAAAACCCGAATCCACTAGGAAATTCAAGTAATAAGATACCAAAGTTTTCCAATAAGTTTCAGCCCTTTGGGGCAATCTTATCATGCATATAACAGATCTGAAAACACTTATGACAGCTATAAATCTGCCCTTATATTCTTCAATTATAATGTTAAATCATTTAACAGGCAATTATGTCAAGTCAACAAGACAAACAGTGCTGGAAATTACAAACCATGAAGAATATAGATGGCTTAAAATCAAATCTGCAATAAGACAAACATTGGACAGCTGGAAGTTTATGTATTAATATTCATAAAGATGAAGTTTATGTACATACCATAGCCTTATCAAGGCTAGTAAAATCATCTAGCTCTCCAAAACCCTAGCTAGGGAAAACAAAGTAAACCCTACTTCACACCAAAGAGATCCAACAAGCATGCATCACACAAGCATGTCCTCCAAGGCAAGACGTCTCCTCTTCTTCTTCTTCACTTCAACAAGTAGAACCTAGGGTTTCATCACAAAACCCTGACCTCTAAATCTCCAAGGGATAAAACCCTAAATATAATCTTCAAGATGCTCCAACAAGCTCAAGAAACCCTAGCAACTCGAAGAGAGAGAGAGAGAGATCGAGTACATAAGAAGATACAAGAAAGAATGGAGAAGTGTTGTGCTCCTCTTAATCATGCTTCACAAGAATGAATAAGAATGAGTTATAAATGAAATATCATCATCACCAATGTCTTCTTTACAAGAGTAAACCCAAGTCACAATAGCAAGCTCCCCACAAAGATGTCCTCTTTCCCTTTCATAACTTCTCCTAGGGTTTCCTCTAGAATAAAAACAGTAGACAATATTTCAATCTTTAACAACCCCAATCCACTAGGCAATTCAAGTAATAAGATACCAAAGCTTTCCAATAAGTTTCATCCTTTTGGGGCAATCTTATCATGCATATAACAGATCTGAAAACACTTATGACAGATGTAAATACAGCTATAAATCTGCCCTTATATTCTTCAATTATAATGTTAAATCATTTAACACACATTCACCTTTAACTTATGTCAAATCAACAAGACATATAGTGCTGGAAATTACAAACCATGAAGAATATAGATGGCTTAAAATCAAATCTGCAATAAGATAAACATTGGACAGCTGGAAGTTTATGTATTAATATTCATAAAAATGAAATTTATGTACATACATTGGACAGCTGGAAGTTTATGTATTAATATTCATAAAAATGAAATTTATGTACATACCATAGCCTTATCAAGGCTAGTAAAATCATCTAGCTCTCCAAAACCTAGTTGGCGAGCAATGTGCTATTTCCCGAGACCATTGAGGCACCAAATTGTTGATATTATGATATCTGGGGGAGGTATTAACCTCCACGTGTAACCCTAACAAGAATAGAATATTCAAGGAAGCAAGAAGAAACCCTAAAGCATTGGACATAACCCTAGAAGACAAGTCGGCTAAAGGAAATATTTAATATTGAGTTTTTAGCCTCCAGAATGAGAAGTCGGCCCAGACAGCTAAGGAGGAGCAATATAAATACAGGACACCAGAGCTAATTTGACAGATACAGCTCGCAACTGCAGAAATTTAAGAGTGCGCACTGCAGAAATTTAGTAAGTGCGCAAGTCTGGAGAGTAGTTGCAGTTGCAGCTACTGCAACTTGTATTTTCGGTTTAGGCTTAGACTTTCTCTTGGTTATGGTGTGGACTTTCTGCCTTGTGTGCTAGCTCTAGAGAGAGGTACGCTACATTGATTGGCTATTAGGCCTAGGGTTTGCTTCCGGAATTATTCTTTGTCAAGGTTAAGGTGCTCGGGGGTGTCTTCGATCTATGGTTGGGTTACAATATTGTTATATTGTCTATGGTGAAACGAGCACACCTATTATTTCTAACAAGTTATGGGCCCACACTATCTTCGGACAGTCTAACCGCTAGAAGATAGATTGGGAGGATTTGCTCAGTTACAGTTGCAGTTGCAATCGAAGTTTTTGTTGCAGCAACGAAACCCTAACCCTCTTGTTGAGTCACCTTAAGTGAAGACATTGACCTAATTTTTGGATAGCCTAGTGTGTCTTAACCTAGCGCACCTCCTAGTACTCTTTGCAAGCTAAGACGTCAAGTTTGAGTTTTTGGTCAAAGTCAAAGGTTGACCAAGTCAAAGCAGTCATGACTTACTCTATGAAGTCAGAAAACAAGTTAGAAGGGGCTTCCAACTTCAGAGCATGGAAGACAAGGATTGACCTCATCCTTTCCAAGAATAAAGCGTTGGATATCGTGAAAGGAAAGATAGTGGAACCACAGTTTGAAGAAGGAACAGAGAAGGAACCTCAGAACATTGCAATTATGGAGAAGTTCAAGGACAATGACATCAATTCAATGAGTATCATAGTGGACCATGTAAAAGACCACTTGATACCCTACATCTCTCATCTTGACTCATCTAAGAATATGTATGATGCCCTAACTAACCTCTTCTCAGTCAAAAACATTGGACAAGTAATGAGTCTAAAGAATGAGCTCTGTGACATGAAAATGAATGATGATGACAACATAACATCATAGCTTGTGAGAATCTCTCAGTTGAGAGATCAACTACAAGAATCAACTGTCGAAAATATGGTCAACTGTCGAAAATATGGTCACTGCAAGAATCATTATCCTGAGTTAAAGAAAAGTAAAGAAACACACGAAGCATCAGTTGAAAAAGAAAGGGAACCCTCAAAGAAGGCCAAGCAGAATAAAACAGACTTCTTCTTCTAAGACAAGGTAACAATATTCTTCATAGTTCTTGTACATACCATGTTTACATAGTTTCTGTACATATCTTGCATATCTATTTCTTAGAAGATAAGATGTTCAAGTGAAACAATACCTATGGAAGAATAACAAGATAAGGATTGTTATCACAATGACTACAAGTCAAGCAATACACATGAAAAGATGAAGTACATTGGCAATCCTTGGTAACAATTCTTGTGGAAGCTATTACATAAGTAACAACTGCAAGATAAGCCAAAATCCGAATCAAACTTGAAGAAACCCGGAAGAAGTCAAAACAGAAAGAAGTCAGCAATCAAGAGGAAATTAGAAAAAGACTTGTGACACTTTGCAGAAGGTAATAAGGATGCAGACAGAAGCGTGGACTCTCTTAGATGGAGGGAATTGATTATATAATTCCAAAAGAAGAGCATGCATTCATGCATGAAGTAAGGATTAGGAGGGATCTAATCCTAAATGATATGATCCATTGAGGATTATGAAGTATCTGTCCATGTTCCAATTGAATTGAAAGTAGCAGCCATGATAAGCAGCAAGTGTTCAGTTTGACTCTAGAAGAAGTCTTCTTCGAAAAGAAGCCTTAAAGTATCCTTGGTTGTCCATCTACATCCATGATCCTATGATGAAAGGAAGAAGTTGGAATCTTCAGGGCATATAGAAGACCCCATGGACCCAAGAGCTAAAGAGAGACATAAGGAAGAACATGAAGATTCCAAGAAAGAAAGAAAAGCAAGAACAACTAGCTATTATACCGAGAATCACAAGACTACCAGCTTGGTTTGAACCTACTAAGAAACAATCGAGCAAAAGAAATGGAAGTTATGATAAAGAACAGTGTATAGAAAATATGAAGAAGACTTATGAATGAAAGCATTACAAGATTCAGAGGTTCTTCCAGAAGGAGGGAGAAGACTATGACAACAGCTTGTTCCAGATATACCTCTTGTAGTATCCGTGGATTGGAATTTACATGTAAAAGGTTGTTCTTCCCAATAAAGCAAGTGAGAAAGAAACTTATACCAGCATGTGTGAAGATATAAGAAGACCTTGTATGGATTCAAACAACTTGATGCAGAGTATCTCATATACATCAGAAGCGTGGTGAAAACCTTCTATGACAAAGATAGTATATCAGAATAATTAATCAGAAGTCTGGGATGATGGATTGTTAATCCATGACAAACTCTCATGATGAGAGAAGAAATGCTACTTGGATATGTTTCAGTTTGAGCCTTGCCACGATGTCATGAGCTAGTAGGAAACAGAAGTGTTGAATTCAACCATGATATATTGTAATGATCAGAGTTATATGAAGCCTTCAGAGAAAACCAATGTTCCATGACAGACCAAAGTACATTGAGATCAAGCATTACATTCTCCGTGATAAAGTCCATAAAAGAGAAGTGGTTATCCAATATATCTCCACAGATGAGCAGATAGCAGATATTTTAGTAAAGCCTCCGTCCAAGATGAAAACGTTGTGTACTTAGGAAACAAGTTGGGGCTCGTGGAGATGACTTCCTTATTGAAAAAGGAAGAGATTACTCCCAGGTTGGGAGGGAGCACTGATGTGTTATTGATTTATGGACAGTCATTTTTCAGTTCGAAAAATGGTCCAAGATGAGCAGTTCCTTTCCAATTGAGACAGTGGTTTGAGATTTCTAACGAACGAGCATTTTCCAGTTCGGAAAATGGTCCAAATCGAACAGTCATTTTCGTAATGAAAATGGTTCGATAGATTGTTGATGTACCATAGCAGCGATTCCCCTTGTGGCCAGTGTGGGGGAATGGTCTAGGACAGTCATTCTTCTTGGCAGTCACTCTGAGTAGTGGTCAAGTAGAATGGTCAGCCTCGTCGGGCAGTCATTCTTTCGAAGTTCACAATTGTGAGCAGTTTCGAAGAATGGTTCGTTTTGGAGGTTGGTGCAGGACAGTCATTTCCATTAGGAAATGGTCTGGACAATCATTCCCTAGGGCAGACTCATTCTATCCAGGTTGCACTATGATTAGTGCTAGAGGAATGGCCCAGCTAGGTGAATGGTCTAGGTTCAGCAATCAGGGATAGGCATTCCCTATGGCAGACTCATTCTCTCCAAGTTGCACTATGACTAGTGCCGGAGGAATGGCCCAGTTAGGTGAATGGTCCAGGCTCATAAATCAGGGACAGTTACTCTTCTATGCTTGAGAAGAATAGTCCAGATAGCCCTTGGTTGATGTTTTACATTCTAAGGGAAAATGCTCTTCCAGATCTCACAGATGTGAGTGGAAGAATGGCCCAGATGACTTAGTTTATATCATGATATTGTTTTATGCAGGTTGATATCAGATGATATGATTGCTATGGAGACTGTATGTCTCTGGACAGTAGATGTATGCTACTGTGTGGATGTGTTCCACTGGTTGTGACTATGTGTCACTGATTAAGTAGTCGTGTGCTACTTGGTGTGGTTGTGTACCACTAGATAGTAGTTGTGTACTACTATGGATAGACACAATTGTGTTCTATTGAATGACATTGTGTTGATTGCCATGTAGACTATCAGTAGTGTTGAAAACTAAGTTGCAGGAAACTTCCAACCAGGTGTCATACCGATACCGGAAACTCGGTGAAACACCGAAACGGGTACGAAACCTGGTCAAAACGCCGTCGACTATACCGTGCGACATTTCGCACCTACGAAACGTCGTACAGTACGATTGACGAAGTTTCGGTTGAGTTTCGGCTCGTAAGGACGGCGTTTCGACTCTTTTTTTGTTGTTTGTGGGCCCATACGGGCGTCTAAGCAAGACGTGGGCCCCCCAAAACTAACCAAATTTGCTATTTTTTCCATTTAAGAAAGAGAAACCATTCATACATGGTTTTATTCGTTTATGAATTAGGATTTTTTATGTCATTTATGTGTGTCATTATGTTTTTCTTGCAAGATAATGTGTTTATATATATTCCCCCGACGTTTCCATTTTTGGAGGGTCGCGTTTCCCGCCCTACCCGTTTCAAAAACTTCTAGACGTTTCCCCGTTTCGTGCAACTTAGGTTGAAAATGATTATCAACTAGACGGATAGTCAATGTATTGATGGACAGACATTCTCCAGACGAAAAATGGTCCAGGACATTTATTCTTCTAGGACAAATGTCTGGATTAGAAGAATAGTCCTTGTAGCCCATGGTGTGGCTTCCATCATCTGTTGGAATATTTATTCTTCTAGGACATATGCCCGGATTAGAAGAATGGTTCTTGTATCACTCTGTGGAGTGAATGACTTATTCAGCATCATGCTTGATTACTCAGATGGAGTATGGCTTCGAGAGATGATGCAGTTGATGCTATTAGATGATATCGATAGTGATGATGGTGCTCCTGATCTAATCATGAGATAGCCTGTATGGATATGATGATGCTACAGGTTGAATGGTATGTTTGTGCTCAAGACCATTGCTTTCAATACCTCCCTAGCTAGGAGGGAGTGTTGATATTATGGTAGTTGCGCAAGGTATTAACCTCCACGTGTAACCCTGACAAGAAGAGAATATTCCGAAAAGCAAGAAGAAACCTTAAAGCATTGGACATAACCCTAGAAGACAAGTCGACTAAAGGAAATATTTAATATTGAGTTTTTAGCCTCCAGAATGAGAAGTTGGCCCAGACAACTAAGGAGGAGCAGTATAAATACAGAACGCCAAAGCTCATTTGACAAATACAGCTTGCAACTGCAAAAATTTTAAGAGTGCGCACTGCAGAAATTTAGTAAGTGTGCAAGTCTAGAGAGTGGTTGCAGCTGCAGCTACTGCAACTTGTATTTCGGTTTAGGCTTGGACTTTCTCTTGGTTATGGTTTGGACTTTCTGCCTTGTGTGCTAGCTTTGGAGAGAGGTACGCTACATTGATTGGCTATTAGGCCTAGGGTTTGCTTCTGGAATTATTCTCTGTCAAGGTTAAGGTGCTCGGGGTGGCTTCGACCTATGGTTGGGTGACAATATTGTTATATTGTCTATGGTGAAACGAGCACATCTATTATTTCTAACACAAACATCCCAAGAGGTCACTTTCATTAGTAACCTAAAACATCATGCATCTCCACCTCATTGTCCTCAAGGCCACTCAAATCGCAAAAGGCATTACGTATAACGAGACTACTCGCAATGTAGTGACCTAGGGTGGTTTGCTTTGGTCGTTTGGAATAGTTATCCAAATCAAGCATATCTTCAATTCCCTGTGACTGTAGGATTGGTGGTGGGGAGCAAACACGCCGACTACCTCCTCTTGTTTATGCCTCCCCGACGTAGCCTTAAAGACCATTGGAGCCGCCTGACAACTAGGGCCAACCATAGCAGAGGTCCTAGAACCCAGGAGCTTTGTGGTTGCAACCTTCATAGGCTAGTTTTTAACCACATTGCCCCTTTCCCTTTCCACGCAACTTTTGTCCATGAGTTGTTGCCCATTTGGGGAGACTAAAAAGCTTACATAGCAATGGTGGCCTAGGTGGGTGGAGTTATATCAATGAACAATCACGAATGCAATGGTTTGGGCTTTGGCATAAAAACAAGTATTGGGCAAATTAATGTATCGGACTGGATAGCAATGGACATGCCTACCAACCCAAATGTACACAAATTTCTTAAGGTCTTTGGACAAGTTAACTATTACACAAATACAACATGGTGGCCTAGTGCTAAAAAAATCCTTTTGGGCTCTTCACAAATTACTTCCCCGAGTGGGGAAACAATGCGCTAAATGGCTGACCAAAATTGCATGGGTAGGCCAGTGAAGTCTATCCACATTGCACAAGCTAATTGAGCTTCTCGGTTCATTAAAAAGTCAAGGCACCAATGGTTTAGGACGACTAGGGTGTTCTTGCAGATCCAAGGGCCACACCATAAAATCTCTTGGACATGGACACGATTGTCAAATTGGAATAGGAAGAACCCATTGATCAAGTTGTGCACGTGGATTCATTCCCAACCAAAAAGATCCCAAGCCTCACGAATCAAATTTCTAATAATCACTTCTGGGGGGACAACCCACCAAATAACCAAATATGGATCCCACCTAAAACAAATCACAAAAACCATCATACTCAGAATTAGAAAATTCAATATCGAGTTTAGGGAGAGGGTCATCATTAACTCATGGTAAACATTCAGAATGAACTTCTAAGTAGCCTTGGGAGCCATCACCAATTACAAGTTGAGATACACTATTGAGCTAAACAAGGGACAAGTTAGGGGAGGCCACCAAGCCTCGCCTTATGTCAAAGAAGTTGATGGCCCGTCAAGCCAACGAGACCGCAATCAATGTTGCAATGACAGAATGGATACTCGCACAAACCAAAAGATTGCAACCTTCACGCAAACACATCACCATGATTACTCAAAACCCTAGTAGTAGTTGTAGGTTTTACACGAGTACTTCTAAAATATGGTCATGTTATTAACTACTTCTATTTTGTCTTCTACTCTTAATGATAATGCATTAACTTTTTTTCCACAAGAGCTTTGAATTCCCAAAAGTTTCCAAACACCCCATCCTTAGATTTATTCGTGTATACCAAAGAAATTGAGAAAAATCATCAATGAAGGTGAGTAAGTACTTATCTCCCTCAATAGAATATGTAGCCATATGTCCACAAATATCACTATGAACCAGTGCAAGACATTGAGAATCTCACCTCACTTTGTCCTTAGGAAAGGACTCCTAATGATGTTTCCCCATTACACACCCCTCACAGACACCACTAGGTGGTTCAATCTGTGGAAGGTCACTAGCCATATGTAGTTGACTCATATGTCACAAAGATACATAATTGTTGTGGCCAAGTCGTTGATGCCATAGTATGTTGGTGTCATTGGCCTTGGCTACCATAGCAACATACCCTTTTTTCTTCGAGACAAAAGCAATCTCCCCAACTTGTACAGATGATTAGATTCCTCACAATATCCTGAGGCAACCACTTAAGGTCGTCACTCATGTCCTTAACAACCCATCAATCTAGCCAGAATTTCACCTTTTTATCAGTGTGTGTAATGTAGTAAATAGAAAGAAGATATGGTCCAACACTTGTAACATGAAGAACATCTCCAAACTTAGTTATATCGATGATGACATCACCACAACCTGCAACCTATATATAGTCAAATAGTCACTAAAAACCACTTTCTCTCCACTATCATGCTATCTATAATTAGAGAGAAGGTGTTCATGTTTCCTCATGTGTCATGTAGCTATAGAATTAGCAATCCACTCCTGTTGAGAAGAAGAGGAACAAAGTGCAAAGTGTACTCCCAAATGTGCACTATCAAGAGATCCAACGTTCTCATCAAAAAGGCCTTTAGTGCCTATTATATATCTTGCAAGCTCTTCGATATTCTGAAGACAAGCAAGGCAAGACTTGAAGGGATTGCCCTCTTTATGACCATGAATGCACATGACTTATGACCTTTTTCTTCTTGGAGGATTTTGAGTAGTCCCCTTTGCCCCAATCAGACTCAAATTTAAGAGGGGTTGAGACAGCCTTTGGATGGGCTTGATATCGGAGGGTAATTCATCCATATTCCTCAAAGTAGCTTGATATTGAATGAGATTAGAGAAAATCTCCTCAAGAGTAGGAGTTACAGGGTCCTTAACAAATAAAGTAATGTTGTAGAATATTAGAAAAAAATAATTGAACTTTGGAGAGAGATTATTCAAAACAATACTTACGAGTTCCAAATCCAATCTGCCTTTTCCTTTTGCTTGAATAATGTCAACCTTTAGGTTTTTAAACTTTGCAATATACTCCTCAACCATGTCAAAGTCATCCATCTTGAGGTTGGAGAGTTCAGTTTCAAGTTGCTTTACTTGAGTTGTATTCACTGTTCCAAAGAGAGTTTTGAAGGTATCCCAGATTTTCTTTGCACCTTTGTTATCCTTGGTATCATGAATGAGATCAAGCTCGACATAAAGTGTGATCAACCCAAGAGCTTTGTCCTTCTTCAAAGATACAATCATGAATCATGATCATAAATGTCATCATCTTCAGCGAAAAGGAGCCTTGCTAATTACATCCATAGACCTTTGCTTCAAAGTTGGGCAGACATTAGATCCACCCGAGAATAATAGGTGGCACCATTCAAATAGGGAAACAACCACCTTGAATCCATAGGATTAACAACAACAAGATGATGGCTCCTTCTTAATGAAGACTTCAAAAATTTGCCTTTTATAGATCCAAATGGTACAAAATGAAAACTCTAGATAACCCTAGGAATGAAGGCACTAGCCTTGAAGAAGGGTGAAAAAGTTCCAGAGAACACCCTAGAAGAAAGGTGCAACCCTAGATTAGGGTTTTTATCTCTAAAAGCCCTAGAGAAACCCTAGAAGCCATGATCCACGAAACCCTAGTTCCACATTGTAACAAAGATGCCACTAGCCAATAATTTTTGGATCAGCCAAAAGAATTGAGAAAGTAAGGTTCGCACCTGCTCTAATACCATGTTGAGATTTATAAGGGTCAACAAAAGAACCAATGGAACCAAATCTCACTTTCAAATTCTGAAATAGCCTCTTCACGAGTGCAGTAGAGAGAGTAGATTTGGTGTGCTTGAGAGAGAACAAAAGATAAGCACGAGTGCTGAAAACATATATACACAAGTGTGCCTAAAAGAAAGGTTCCAAATCACGAGAGAACGCCAAAATTAAGTGCCCTTAGGCTTATAACACTTTATATTTCAGATCAAGCAGATCACAAGATGAGATGATACAAATGACAGCTTGAGTTCTGTGTTTATACACAACTCAAGTGAGGCATGCCTTCAAGAGAGGGCTATGGGCCCACAAAACAAGGGCACACAATAGGATTTGGAAGGCTTGACAGTTAGTATCGAGAGAGTTAAGCTGGGACTTTAATGCTTGTAATAGCATATGTGATGTAGTAGTAGGATCCCTTTGGACCTTTCCCTAGAATACGGGAGAGATTGCATTAACTCCTCCTTTGGCAGGAAAGAGACTAACCAAGAAGAGTTTGCACACTTGATCAGACTTCTAGGACAAAGACAGAGGTGGTTGATTGCTTTTGAGATTTAACAATCATATTCAAAGGTTACATGTTGACAAATAACTCTTCATAGAACTGTGTAAGGCCATTCCTGATTCTGGTCTGTTTAAGATGAATTTGGATGCCCAGGGTGGATGATCGGGAACAATCCTATGAGAAATTGAGGACCACAAAACTAAAGAACTCTATTACAAGATCTAACCATATCCCCCAATTGCAGCTTGACTTAACAAAATATGGGCTATTCAAAATGTTGAAGCTAGATAAACTAGGAGGTGTTAAGATATTTGTAAACCCCCCTACTTTAATTGTGGGGTGCTTGGATGGTTGATGCTTAACAAGAACCTAGTGGTTAAGGATAGCATTCATCACTCAAACCTAACAGATGGTTTCCACATGATTTATCATAAAACAGAGACTGTTAAGCATGTCTTTTGGAAATTCAGGGTTGGCAAAGTATTCTGGGAATGGATTACCAATGACCATTGAGTCATTATTAACTTTGGCAACCTTCTTTTAAAAAGGAGCCATTTGGGGGGATGGATAGATCACCAAAAAATTTAGCAGAGGTATATGGAACACCATAAGATTCGCCTCTTCTTATGGAAAAAAAAATATGTTATGCCACCTTTCATGGGGATGCCTCCTGCTTTCATTTGGGTGAGACCTCAGCTTTCAGATCAGAGATGAGAGTCTAGATACCAGCCAAAATTGGCAATTTCAGAAAGGGTGTAGACACTCTCGAGATTTAAACCAAGGTGGATATGAGATGCCCTTTCCAAAAAAAAAGAAAGAAATATGCACACCAAATCTACCTCGTACCTGATTTGTCTATCCGCTCTGAACCTGCCAAGTCAACCACTACCAACTTGCTCTTTCTGACCACTGGAGCACGAATACCCTTGAGTAGATTAACACCATTTCCATTCTCATTTGAAAGAGCTGACTCTTTATCTTGCCTTCCATACACCGTTCTTTTGACATTTACCTGGAATAGAGTCCAACAAAAGCATCCAAAATATGCCATCCATTTATCTCTTTCCAAAGTTCAAACCAATGAAATTTGCAGAGTAATGCCATATTGATGTAATTCATCGCTTCTATGTAGTACTCGTTTACCCAAATGCTAACAAATTTCAACAGATGAATGATCACTTACAGCAAGAATGGACTAAAATAAATAGAATTTAGAAACCTTTCTGGTCCTCCACAAAAATATTGAAATATCCTTACCATCAAGATCGCATGACTTCGAGAAGATTCTGTATTTAATTTAGTGTTGGCTGCAAATCGGTGTGCTTCCCCTGTCCGCAATAAATCTACAAAACTCTGTTGATCTCTTATTTCAACAACAGTTGCACCAGGCACTGATACATCCCCTGACTTTGGATCTTCCATAATAAGAATGTTGTAATTACTAGGAGTAAGGAGATCTTGTACAGTCTCCATATAAAGCTGCAATTAAAACCAACGCAACATATCAGTAGCGAACTCGATCTGACATTCATAGCATGAAGCTTATGCCAACAGTTCTAGTCAAGAGCAATAAAATTCTGACACAAAGATGAATTTTATTTTCAGAGGAACAACTGAAGAATCATGCTCCCAACATAACAACAAAAGCATCAGCGAATTCGATCTCACATTCCTAGCATGAAGCTTAGGCCAACAGTTCTAGTCAAGAACAATAAAATTCCGACAAAAAGATGAATTTTATTTCCAGAGGAACAACTCAAGAATCATGTTCCCAACATAACAACAAAAGCATCCATATTTTAGATTTTGATTATTTGTTCCATACTTTCCGTCACTGTGTCAATAAATGGGGAGTTTTGTATTTGATCAAGAGACATGCCTATATTTTAAAATTATAATCAAGGGAGAAAGTAATTTTAAGTATTCGGTGATACTTTTTATATTTACCTTGCTTTCTCCCAATCCTTCAACAACAAGAAGAGCTCCAAAAATTAAACTTTATTTGTGTGGGGTACCAATGATTGTGTTTTGGTTGTCAAATGCTAAATTTCAATCATGTCATAGACATCAGTATGAGGATACCAAACATTACTACTCTAAATTTCTTTAATACTTGTATATGTTATATCTACCATGTTTTTTCAACACTTTCCAAAGGTAAACACTTCCTTGGGATGAATAATACAAATCAAGTAAATTTGTGTTTCATTAAAATAGTCCATTAGTCATGATTTTAGAACTAGATACATTGTGATATGAGCAGTGATGCTTAAACTTGGAAGAAAATGTCACCAAGGTTAAAAAGTCTAAACATATTGAAATAGCGTATAGGACACATTGAGATTTTGTTTTATTAGTTAGACAGATAGATAGAAATAGATACAGAGGTAGAAGGAAGGGCAGTAGGGCCAGATTTGTATCATTATGTACAATATGATGAAAGACCCATATGACCAGGGTATTGTGTCAACAACTTGACACGTGTAAGTACTAGTGACAATTTAAAAAAAGATGTAATACAAATGTATTACCTGCAGATATGAAACTGTTACAGAATCATGCTCTGGAGAAATGTCTGCTAGAATGTCTTCCATTGCCCGCACCATAATTCCTCGGTCTGCAGTATCTTCATCCCCTAGTCGACCAAGAGTAAATGTTTTTCCCGTACCAGTCTGCCCATATGCCATCACAGTTCCATTGTACCCTTCCAATACGCTCTGCATGAAAAAGGCTAAAATTCCATCATAGGGAAAGACAATGTGATATAGTATTATAAACAAATAAGAACCAATGCAAGCTGTACCATCAATTTAAGACAAAAATAACATGAAAGGTAAATCTTTCATGAGCCTGCATATTAACTGAATTAAGTTAGGATAATTTTAACACCATTTTCCATTTTTAAACTTAAAACCTTAAGAAAGGGCATTGAGCAACAAAGGCATATGCAATAAACCCATATGCCAATACAAGAGGAATAACAGGACACGTCACAATTTAGGGTTTTGAAAATAATAATGTAAAGTCATAAACTCAAATACCTCAACAACAGGCTTTGCTACAACTTCGTAAACACGCTTCTGAGAGGCAAATTGAGTAAGAACTTCATCAAACTGATAAGTGTCAGAATCCCAATTGTTCCTTCGCAACTTCAACCGTTGGAGCTGAAAAGTAAAACTCAAATATAAGACGGACAAACACAGAATGATAGATGTTCAGTAACATAAGCTGAAAATTAACAGCTCTCAATTAAAAAATTTGGCAAACTTCTATGAAAAGAATGATGTCAACAAACCTCTGGCTGAAGCTCCACGCAATCTGCAAAATCTGCATCTGAAGCAAGCTCCTCTTGATTCCTAGGGCGCAATCTTACTGCTACTCTCACTCGTCCTGGCACTGTTATCAGGTGGATAATCAATAAAAAAAACTATATTGGTCTATATAATATCAACCTTCATAAAGTTAAAACCTACACAGTTCAGCAAAATCCTTATCAAATATGTAGATACACATAACAAGTGAATAATAAACATATGCATTCACACACAAATAACAAGAATATATGGATAAATTTTTGAGTTTGGCATCCAAGGACTACCACAATTAATTGCAAATTACAAAGAGTGGTAAGTTTGAATGGTCGCTTCCAGACACGCTATGAATTCAGAAAGGTTCTTTTTCACTGCCAATATTATTTTAGATCGTCCACTGATTCTTGCAGACCTTTCAGGGAATGTTCCAATATATGTGGACTTTACTTTGATAGCACAAGGAACCACAACATTACCCAAAGATACTATTATTGACAAAGGCTACTAAATGCAAATCTGATTTGGATGATGTAAGTGGGCAATCGCAAATATTAAGGGCCCTGACAAGTATAATATGACCTACTGTGATAAATTTCACTGTAAATGAAACTTCTTTATTTACACTGAAAATGGCAAGAGCACGCCTCAAGCCAATTGAGCAAACCAGACTCCTTCAACAAGATAGCAAATTTAGACAAAACTGTGACACAACAAACACCAGAAAATAACAATATTGGCTCAATGTAATGATCTGGTTTGCCAGGATTTACGACAGCTTACCCAAATAATAAATTTCACTAAACCTTACTAAAATTCCAGTTTGATTGTAAAAACCCAGTTTGCTCGACTTTAAGACAGTTTACTGAAAATCCAGCTTGCCAATATTTGGACAGCTGCTGAAATTTTAGGCAGTCTTCTGAAATCTAGGCAGAAATGTCTAGTTCAGTGATTAGGCAGTTTGCTGAAATTAAGAACAATTGGCTTAGTTACTAGCAGAAGTGTTCAGTTCAGTCAGTGATCTGATGGGATAAATTAAGGACCGTGATTTGGTGGCTGTTTGCGATTAGCTCAGTTCAATCGCCCCCTTACATAGGAAAGTTTTTTCTTAAAAATTAGTTAGTTAGAATCTGTTAAGTGCCCACTTCAGTAAACATGGAAGGATTCCATTATTAAAAAAGGGAGTGACACCACTGAGTGTGGGTATGGAGAAATTTGTGAATTTTTGGGCTGAGTCTGGTTGCTTGCTGCTGTAGACAATATTTGGAGCTTATAGCCCGCAAAAAGCTTCCCTAGCTGTGGATAAGTACTGGCTTCCTAATACCAATAAGCACTTTCCAGTCTATTTTCGGGTACAAGTTAATTCAGAACAATTTTCACCGTCCAGGTGCAAGTTTTCTGCATTGCTGAGAAGAGAAAAATCTAGTTCTCACATGTGATATCTGAGCAGTTTCGTGCCTGTATGGGGAGAGAAAGTAAACTGTCCTAAATTCCAGCAAGCAGGATAGTTAAAGTCAACAGAGCAGACTCACATAGAGCATAAAAAGAGTATTGGCAAAGGTCCAGGGTCAAGCACAGGCTGCTGCACCTCTGTCTGAAAGGGAATTTCGTTTGCTCTATTGTGCTGAATTTGACAAAAACAGTATCCCATTTTTGATGATCGAATAAAACTCCAAATATGTGAGACAGAGAAGGCTTGATCATTTCGGTAACATGTTTGGTAGTAACACGCAAAGTTGAGACTTACAATATTGCCACAACTTGATTTAAGGCAGAATAGAACTAATGCTTCTGATTAGACTGATCTAACTTGAGAACTTTCCAATGCCTTTGTTTCGGTACTAAGAACATAATAATTTGAATCGTTTCCAGAACCTTTTTCATTTTATGTTTGAGCTCTCGGAAACTTTCTATAAGTAGAAATGTTTTTAGTAATCCCAACTTCCAGGTCAGACCTTCATTGATCAACAACTGGCCGAATGATATCGGTGTACCTTTCTCAGGCAATGTGTACCTTAACCATTTGTGCACCCTTGGTTCAGAGTTGAGAATGTTGCTGTCATTTTGGTTGGTCTAGTTGGATTTCATGAATTCATGATCAATGGTCTGATTCCGATGGAATAACAACATTTATAAGCTTAAATTCACATAAGTCGAACTGTTCCCAACTCGCATTGAAAGGAAAACCTGCACAAGTCCAACCAAATCCTTATCAATATAATTCCTTCAAAAATAAACTGGTAATTGTTGGCCAACGAGGTTTAGTGGTTGACATGGAACATCTCTGCGTTAATGACCCAGGTTCAAAGCCCAGTAGGCATAGAGTCCTGGATATTAAGTTTTTGGCCAAGTTAACAGCGTTTCATATGGAACAATCACTGAAAACTTTAAAAAATATATATTTAAAATATATTAAAATAATATATATTGTTGGCCAATGGAGGTCGCACCGGGAGATTGAAATTAATAGACGGCTGCATTTAAATTAGACCAAAAATCCAAAGAGATGCCACAACAGATGAGCCATATGCAAGATATTTGTACAAAGCTAGTTTCCCTATGTTTGATAACTCAGTAACGATATATATTTATCTCAACGGCATAAGTGCCTTGGAAAATTAAGTGGCAATAGCATTTACATACCGTATATGTTTTATGTATATGCTTGCTTTTAAAATCCTTTGAGATCTACCTGATCTATAGAACCGCTTGTCTCGGAATTAAAAATTGAAAATCAAAATTAACCAGAATTTAATCAACAATGTTGAGCTTTGATATATAGCTTCTGCGATTGAACATGTTGGTTTGCATGTATAAAACATCTTGCAAAGAATTATAACAAAAATATTTTTATTTGAAAGAACCATAAATGGAAATGCAATTCGGGTAAAGCAAAGCAAACACTAAATGCGACGGAGCACGAAATTGGCATTGCAGCCTAAGTGAATTGAACTCGCGACTCCCGATTTCCAAACGCCGTGACGACAGCCGTGCAGGAGGCCGACATTGTTTAAAATTTAGCATAATTTGCCGAAATTATTATCACATGACCCCAAGAAAACACAGAAACATCCAATATTTGTCGGATCACAAATGAAGAAAGAGATAGAAAAATAAACGGACCTCCGCAATCATCTTTGCCATTGCGCGGCGATCCTGTGCTGTTACGCCTCGCGAAAGACGGCGACGGAGACGACGACTTCGGTCGGCCCGCAGGCGCAACCGACGACGAGGGAGCACTCGACGCCACGCCACCGCTATTTGATCTATTCGACGACGAAGTATTGACGGACGGCGGTCTCTCCAGCCTCGGAGTCCCCTTAGGTCCCATGTTCGAACCCCCGCTGCTGTTGCTCCTGTGGCCTGCAAACGCCATGCCTTTTTCCACCACGCCTAAATTACATAACCTGTGATCCTACATTCCTTTGCAAGGCAAAATAATCGTCACAGGAGCACAACAAACCCTAGAAAAGATCCCAGCGCAAGCTAGGGTTGCAGTGAGCGATACCTGGTTCGACTTGCAAATGAAAATGTCAGTTCCAAAATGAAACGAATTTAATGGAATGCAAATGGCATCAGAGGGAAGAATGCAGAGGAAAAGAGAGTATGTCAGCAGTGATTTCGGTTTCTTTATGGAAGAAGAAACTCGAAATCAGAATCACAGATAGAGATACAGACTGCAATTCTTACTCTCTCCCCCTCTACAGAATTCCAAAACTGACGGCAACCACCATTGCCAACAACGGGAAATGAAATCCTCTCGTCTAGCAAACCAACTCGGTTTTTTAACCAGGGTCAAAATCAAATCCCATTGCATCCATCCATACATACATACATGAACCCCATGTCTGTATGACATGGAACTCATACATGCAATAATTAATTATAATTTTTATGTATTTTTCCTCTAATTGATATTGCCCTTTATTCGCTTTATGGTCGCCTTGCAGGGGATGGATATCCATCCGCCCGGCAGACTTGGTTTGCAGATTAATTAAAAGCGATTGGAGACGTGACCGCCGACGGGAAACAAGTTTATTGGTTTTTTTTTCCTCTTATGTCTATGCACGTATTGATTTTCGAATTTTCTTTTATGTTATCTGTTTCGTATTAATTGATTGTTTATTAACGTGCGTTTCGTGGATTCCCGCGGTTTTCTTCTGTGTAGACATTCGAAAAATAATAATTATTATGTTTTTTATTCTTTCCATGTTTGTTATTATGAACTTTTTGGCTGCAGGCCGCACAGTAATAGGATGTTCGTTGGTCTTCTAGAATTTGCCCCTCGGTCTTTCAACCACCATGTGGTTGTGCTTTGACTTGCTCTGCGTGCCCCATTTCGTTCGTGGTCCGACACACACTTTTCTAAAGTTGAAAGAGAGATGCAATGTTGAATCGATACATCGGTCCCCCAAATTTTCCTAAAGTTGAAAGAGAGATGCAAGGTTGAATACACACACCGGCCCCCCAACTTGTCTCCAAAGTACACGTTAAGAGAGGATTCATCAGCGCCTTAGAATATATCTTTGGCGTAATTGACAAAGAGGTAGGTGTGAGGATGAATACTTCGTCAGACGCTGAAATGTCTTATTTGCTTCTTTAACGGTTGGAGGTGTTATAGCCATTAGGACATTGAAATTTTAATTTGTTCGTTGAGGAGTTGAAGGTGTTATAGTGAAGCATGGCAAGGTTTTCAAGGGGTAAATATAAGGTCTTTTAAGAAGTTATCTTGAATGAACCTTTTATATATCTTCTTGGCTTTGTTGATGAAGTGAAGAAGTCACCCTTCTTCTCATCAACCCTTCACTTTCAAAGGCATGGTTGTCATGGGTGAATACTTTGTTTTAGCACATAAGGGAGGGATTGAGGGCCATGTTGGGCATTTGGGGTAAATACTTATACTAAGGCTTCGCAAGGTGGGGGTAAATACTTTGATACGGTAAGACGGTGATCCAAAATGGATCTACATAGGTACAATATGACTTTATTAATGCTCCTCAATGGGGAAGGCATAATTTGGGACCTAGAATAGTCACTTTAGCACATATACTCAAAACTACTCTAACAAACTAAAACTGAAATTCCTCTAGTTTGGGATCCAAAATGTTACATCAATGGAAATTGTTCTTGAGGCCCTTGCTACATTCTATGGGTCAATAGCTTTCCAATGATGGCTCATTTTCCTCAAAGGAATTTTGTACAGGAAAGTTATGCCCTCGGCAAGGTAGCGATCCAGTTATTCTTCACAAGTCCAAGTGGAAACCATGTCAGTGCATCATGATTCAACCATGTGGAGTTAGTAATGTATGGTAAACCATTAGAGACTTCTAAAAAAATTTGAGAATAAAAAAACGTTGACCCTAGTTGACCTAAAATGGATCATTATGAATTTGTCATCTTTTTTGGTACTTTATGTAATGTTCCTAACTTGGCTAGTCTGGGAAACGCTGCTAATGTGTGTGTAGGATCAAAGGTTTACAGCATATAAATGATCATACAAATAATAAATGTGACAAAGGACTGCAAGTTTGTATTGTGATATCTCTGTGGATTGCAAAATGGTTGAATGCGGCTGAATAACTGACAATACTCGACTAGATCAACATACAAAGGATCTTAGCCAGAATATAAATAAGCAACTGCGGCTGAATAAAATAACAACACTTGGCTAGATCAAAAGACAAAAGGATCTTAGCCAGAATACAAATAAGCAACTAAAAAATAATACTCAAAATATGGGAGCACTACGAAATCAATGAAGAATGATGGAAGACCTGGATGATCTTCCCGGTGACTAGGGTGTGTCTTTCAACACTGAAATCAGCCAACTAGTGTCTTCCTCCTGGAATACACTGAACTATCTCTCCTGAGATGTGCCTCTTCTCCTCAATGACAAGTCATAATCTGCATAATGATGAATTAGGTCGCTGACCCTTCCTTTATAGCTTTCCAAAACCCTAAATCATGCTGAAACCCTAAATCATTGTTGAAACCCTAATTCACTGTTGACTTCTATTTTTAGCTCATAATGACTTAAAAGCGCTTTTAACCCTTGTTAGCTAAATGTCACTTTCCGAATATAACACCTGTGACTGGAGTGACCTCTAGTAACCCTGTTTATCTTTAGACCATTAAGCCTCCTCTTCTGGAGCTCCTATTTGGAAAGGGACATTACAGTCCTCCCTTTCCGAAATTGCTAGTCCTCAAGCAATACCAGTCCAGGGTGTTGCAACACCTGCTCGCTCTCCCAAGTAGCGTCCTCTATTAGTCTGTCGGTTCTCTTTCAATAATTTGAGAATCTCTTGACTCTCTATGATCCAATCCTTGGCCTTGGGAGCTCTACTCTCCCCGAAGATCAAGTCTACCAAAGTGGGAGCATCATGTCCGTACAATGCCCGGAAGGGTATCATACCAATGGACATGTTGAAGGTGGTGTTGTAGCAATGTTCCCCTAAATGTAACCACTTTACCCACGTTCTTTGTTGTCCTCCTACATAGTTCCTCAAATACCCTTCAACCCACTTGTTGACAATCTCGGTTTGCCCATCTATCTGAGGGTGATCGCTGGTGCTAGGTGTCAACTTTGTCCCCACCAACCGAAACAACTCTCTCCAAAATGTCCCTATGAACCAAATGTCCCTATCACTGACGATGTTCTTCGGCAACCCATGAAGTCTGAAGACCTCCCTGAAGAAAAGCTCGGCTACCTGAACTGAGTTGTACTCTGTCGGTATGGCATAGAAGTGAGCAAACTTGGTCAATATGTCGACCACTACATAGATACAGTCCTTACCCTGGACCTTGGGTAGATCGGTGATGAAGTCCATAGATATACTCTCCCATTTATGCTCTGGAATGCGGAGCCGCTGAAGTAGCCCTACTGGAAGAGCATGCTCTGGCTTGTTCTGTTGGCAAGTCACACACTCACTGACGTGTCTCATAACATCTTGTTTGAGGCCCTTCCATGAGAACCTCTCTCTGATCTGTCTGTAGGTTTTGAAAAACCCCTAATGGCCTGCTAGAGGTGAATCATGAACTGCAGTGAGGATTTTCTTCTTAAGCCCTGAATCTAGCACCAAGTAGACTCTATCCTTGTAAAATATGACATCGTCAATGACCCTATATCGGTCATCCTATATCTGCCCATCCATCACCTCATAAGCGAACTTGTTCTTGGAATATTCCACTAGCAAGTGGGATTTCCAATCTACTTAAATCTCCATCAAAGAACATGTTGCAGGTCTCCTCGATAGTGCATCGGCCACAATGTTCTTCTTCCCCTTGACATACTCTATGTCAAAGTTGAATGCATGTACCTTCGTCACCCATTTATGTTGGCACTCACTGAGGTCCTTTTGCTCAAGGAAATACTTCAAACTGTTGTGATCGGTCTTGACCACGAATTTGTTGCCCACCAAATATTGTTTGAACTTGGTCAAGGCATGCATGATTTCCAACATTTCCTTGTCATAAATGGAGTACAACCTCTGAGGTTGACTAAGCTTATGGATCTCAAATACAATGGGGTGTCCTCCCTGCATCAAAACTGCATCGATCCCTTCGTCGGATGCGTCACACTCTAGTACAAATGGCAGGGTAAAGTCTAGTAGTGCCAACACTGAACAAGTGCCCATGACTTCCTTCATGTGATCAAAGGCTTCATGTGATTTCTCGGTCCATATGAAGGCCCCATGCTTGGTAAGATCTATCAGCGGTACTCCAAATTGAGAAAAACCCTGGACGAACCGCTTGTAATAGCTGCACAGCCCGAAGAAGCTCCTCAATTCTATCACGTTCTTGGGCGTCGCCCAATCCAGAATGGCCCTGATCTTCTCTTGGTGCACCTGTACCCCCCGTGCAGTGATGATGTAGCCTAAGTAAAGCAGCTATGTCATACCGAACTCGCACTTGGACTCTTTGGCATATAATGATTGTGCCTCCATGATGCTCAATACCTCATCCAGGTGCCTCGTATGCTCTTGCCATGACCGGCTATAGATCAAGATGTCGTCAAAGAAAACCAAGACTTGAATGTAGCAGGTGCATTGGTTAGCCCAAATGGCATAACCAGGAACTCGAAGTGTCCAAAATGACATCGAAATGTCATCTTTTCTATGTCCTACTCTCGGATGCTGATCTGGTGATATCCATAGCGTAGATCAATTTTTGAGAAGAAAACTGCCCCATGCAGTTCATCCATCAACTCGTCGATGTGTGGGATAGGGTACTGGTTTTTTATGGTTTTCTTGTTTAAGGCTCGGTAATCAATGTACATCCTCATGGTGCCATCCTTCTTCAGAACTAAGACAACTGAAGAAGCAAATGGGCTGCTACTCGGTCTAATGTGTCCCATCGCCAACAATTCCTTGATTGCCTTCTCTATCTCATCCTTGAACCTCCTAGGATGACGATGGGGGGGGGTGATCATAGGTTTGTCCCCCTCCTCTAACTCAATGGTGTGCTCAAACCCCCTATCAGGTGGTCTCCCTGGTGGGATTGCCTCAAAGACCTGTTGATGTCGTCCCAATAAATTCTCGATCTCTGTGTAGCATTGTTGTCGATCTTTTGAATCCTTCTGAGTAGTGATCAAGCATTTTGTGGCATATGCTACCTCCCCATGTCTGAATATCCTCTCCATCCTCTTGGTTGAAACTACCCTAGGTGCTCCTGTCGACGTACCTCTTAGAACAACCTATTTCCCAGCCTGATCTCTGAATCCCATTTCCAAGGTTTGGTAGTTGGTAGTGATTTTTCCCAAGGTAATCATCCACTTAACTCCTAACACCACATCTGTGTCTGATAGGTCAACCACATAAAATGTGTCTCTCACTGTGTAGTTGCCTAACTTCATCTCTAAGTTTGGAATTCTATCTAGACACTCCATTATGTGGCCATCTGCTACCGCAACATCAAACCCCTCAAACTCCTCTGTCTGAAGTGCTCGTCTTGATACTAGTGAAGCATCGATGAAGTTGTGGGTGGCCCCGCCATCTATCAAGGCAATTGCCCATTGCCCCTGAATAATCCCTCTGATACGGAGGGTATCATACCTGGGAACACCAGAAAGGGTCGCTATGACTCCTCCCTTTGTTGGTTTCCTCCTGTTAGCCTACACTAGCAGTTGTGGGACTACTGGAGGATGGGCTCCTACCGATGTCGGTGGTCTACGGGGAAGCTGCTCCTCTGCTAGTGCTAACTCCTCCTCTGAACTAGTGGATCCATTGTCCCGCTCCTCCTCCTCACTGTCCATGATGTCTATTGCTACCTCAATATAATGAATCTCTCCCTTGCCCATGCACATGTGGCCTGGGACCCAAGGATCTCTGCAGCTGAAGCAAAGCTTCTTCCTTATAAGCTCTCTCCTAGTCTCATCATCCAACTTCTCCTTGCCCTTCCATTCTCTCTGGAATGGCTTCATGTCTTGATCCCTCTGGGGCACAAATGGTTTGGAGAAAGTTCTAGTCTTTGGCACTGAGTCTGCCAGATCTCGAGTGCGAAGGATGGCATCCTGCAAAGTGGGAGGCATGCATGCTTTCACCCATCCTCTCAAAGGATCTGTGAGTCCTTCTGTGAACAACATGATTAGCCTGGGTTCTGATATATTTGTCACTGCCACGACTACCCACTGAAACTCTGTGATGAACGCCTCTGCTATGCCACTTTGTCTCAACTGGGCTAGATCCCTGAAGTGTATCTCAGGATCCTTCCTGTCAAACCTATCCATGAGCCTATTTGTAAACTCCCTATAGGAGGTGATGTGACTATGACCCAATGTCACCAGTCCATGATACCACCACTCGTGTGCCTCACCCTCCAAGTGTAAGATCGCGAAACTGATGGCCTCTGTCTCGGTCATCTAGTTGGTACCCAAGCTCTGGCAGTGTATTTGGACGATCTGTTGAAAGAAGGGATGGTGAGTTTCCCAACTTTTTGGATGAAATCGAGGTTATGCCCCTGTTGTTGTTGTGGTCCTCCCCTTTGCGACTCTCTAGGGTGGTTCCTAAGTCTAAGTCCATAGTACTCGACTAAGGTCATGTCCTCATGGAAGTCATGACCCAATGCTGCGTACTCCCTCCTATACTCTGCAATGTCGTCAGCATGAGTGGGTGGCCTCTGTGTTATTGGTGGCGGTGTTGCTACCAGGGGTGCCCTCTGGAAACTGGGAAACAAGGGTCTGGGAATCCTACTTGCAGAGGTGTATGTGCGAGAGGGTGACTGGGGTCTACTGCCTACTCCTGAGTTCGCATGTGCTGCATGCGGGACTTGTGTATCTGGGGTGCCCACTCTATCCAATCTATCAACCACCTGTGCCAAGGACTGAGACATGGTCCGTTGACTAGCTAACATACCGTTGATAACCTGCATGAAATTTGCCTCTGGATTTATGGGGGCCTTGCCACTGCCCTCTGGTCACTCATATCTGTCTCCTAGCATCCTCTCTACCTCACGCTCAACCTCACGCTCAACCCTTCTCTCTTCTTCTCTGTGTGCCTCTTCCTCTTCCTCTGAGCTAGGAGGAGAAGGGGGAAAATCAAGCCTATGCCTTCTTTCCTGATGCCTGTTGTAAGTGACATATTCGTCACCTACATGTTCACGACCCTCTGGGTCTTCTGCTGCACTCATTGTCTTTAGTCACAGGCTGGCAGGACTAAAGCTCCGATACCACTGTAATGTTCCTGACTTGGCTAGTCTGGGAAACGTTGCTAATGTGTGTGTAGGATCAAATGTTTATAACATAGAAATGACCATACAAATAATAAACGCGACAAAGGACTGCAAGTTTGTATTATGATATCTCCGTGGATTACAAAATGGTCGAATGCGGCTGAATAACTGACAATACTTGACTAGATTAACATACAAAGGATCTTAGCCGGAATATAAATAAGCAATTGCGGCTGAATAAAATAACAACACTCGGCTAGATCAAAAGACAAAAGGATCTTAGCTGAAATACAAATAAGCAACTAAAAGATAATACCCAGAATATGGGAGCATTGCGAAATCAATGAAGAATGATGGAAGACCTGGATGATCTTCCTGGTGACTAGGGTGTGTATTTCAACACCGAAATCAACCAACTGGTGTCTTCCTCCTAGAATACACTGAACTATCTCTCCTGAGATGTGCCTCTTCTCCTCAATGACAAGTCATAATCTGCATAATGATGAATTAGGTCGCTGACCCTTCCTTTATAGCTTTCCAAAACCCTAAATCATGCTGAAACCCCAAATCACTAATGAAACCCTAATTCATTGTTGACTTCTATTTTTAGCTCATAATGACTTAAAAGCGCTTTTAACCCTTGTTAGCTCAATGTCACTTTCCGAATATAACACTTGTGACTGGAGTGACCTCTAGTAACCCTGTTTACCCCTCTTTGGCCCTGGCTATAGTCTAACGGGGTGGTTTAGACCATTAAGCCTCCTCTTCTGGAGCTCCTATTTGGAAAGGGACATTACACTTTATGGCTAGAGAAGTTGGAGTTATTGGCTTGTAGGACCCATTTTAATGGTAGGATCCATTTGGCGATTCGAGATCCATAAACTTTTGGAGCTTGTTTGAGATCCCAAATGGTCGTTTTTTTGTCAAAAGTTCAAAGACAATGGTCCTAACCTCTCAACATTGTCCTACAGATTAAAAGATTTCCAACAACGTGAAGATCACCTCAATCAGGGTTCGTATTGTTTAAGGTCCCAAATGGTCATTTTTTTTGTCAAAACTTCATAGACAATGGTCCTAACCTCTCAACATTGTCCTACAGATTAAAATATTTCCAACGACGTGAAGATCACCTCAATTAGAGTTCGTATGAGGAAGTTATGCATCCTACAAGTTGACCTATCATGTTAACCAACATGATACCGAGTGGATGCCATGCTAGCTTCTGTTGCTCACAAATGTGGATCTAGTCACATGTGGACTTTAAAGAAGATTCCAGAGGGTCCAAAACTCCGAACACAACTAGAAGGTGAGGGATATGCCTTGCTTTTTTCGTCTTGGTTATGCAATGTAAGTCCATGATAGTTTACATATCATTAATGGCCAGAAAAGGAAGTTAAAACACTAGGAAAAAGGGTTCAATACCTATTACAGTTATCTAATGCTCCATAATAGCGCCACTGCCAAGAGGGTTGACTCAATAGCGAAGGAAAAAGAGCATTTTCAAGGGGACTATAACAAACCATGATGTCTCATAGCTGTGTGGTGAGCTTAATGATCTTTATATTTTGGCTTGTACTCTAATTTGATCAAGAAGAAATGCACAATGCTTCATTTATGGTTGGGTTTACCACATCAAGTTTCTCAAGGTAAATATCATGTCCATTGTGTGTATTTTTGTTGTAGTTCGTTTATATCTCTAAGTAGTCAAATAATTTGTGTGGTGTGTCTATTTTCTTGTTAAATCAATAAAAATACATAAATAATAGTTGAGCATAGATTCATTATAGTAGTTGTAGTTTTAGATTTGTTTTGGTAAGTCAACCATTAAAATATCCAATGTGGTTTAGAGATCATGCAAGGGTAAATACTTCAAGAAACAAGCCATCACCTTGTCTTAAGTTAACCCTCCATAGATCTCCTTAGAAACCCTTAGCTAACAAAAGGAAGAAACAACCCCTTTATACATCTATAGGTTCATCTAAACCCGGTTTGATAGGCACCTACGCTCTTGCTTTGTTCAAGCATGTGTATAAGGAGATGCATGATTAACTTTCAAAGGAGCACTTTATATTAAATATTTTTATTGTCTAAAGCTCAAGTTTCACTTACAATATAGATCGCCACAATGTAATATAATTCACATTTCCCCAACTTCAAATCTTTGCACTAAGGTAAGCAAGGTGAAATAGGTCACATCTATGTGATCAAACTTCTCGATGCAAATTGAGTGACAACTTAAACACTATTGAAATCGACAAAGGTATGGGCACATAAGCATGCATTAAAATGAAGCAATCAATGAATAGAATGTGCATAAACCGAATTAGACGATAAAAATGTTTGTGTTCTTGTGTAAACGATGTGTACGTTACTATGTGAAGAGAGTGTGAAAATGAAAAGATGTTATACATAGGGTTTGCATGCAATGATAGGTTTGTCTCTTCAGTCTCCAAAGATGATTCGATATTGTACCTATTGGATGATTGTTCATTTCTTGGGGTGCCATGGTCATTGTTGGTGCACAACTCTAATAGTGTTGGTGACACTTAGCATTCCTAGTGCATGTAGCCCACTGAGGTGGGTGTGTGCAAATTGCTTGGTTGGGTATGCATAGGATGTTGAGGCGGTTGCATGCAAGATGTGAAAGTGTGTGCAAGTAGGTTGGTACTTCGCACACACAATAAGAATTTAGTGAGTTTGATGGTGTAAAATTTTTACAAGCGTAGGGAAACTATCTCCTCAACCCCACCCATAGTCAATGATGGGAGGCCACTAAGGGCACTGCTCCTTGGCCCCCCAGGGGAACACTACACACCCTAGTCTTGGGCTGGTGCACATAACTTGAAGGGGGGTGGGGTCAAATGGTCAAGATGAAGGAGGTTAATGCCAAGGATGTGCACTTCCTAGCGTGTGAACTTGTGCACCAAGAAATTGTGGTTTCACTTAGATCAACATGCATGGGTGACATTAATAAACTAAAATGCAAAAAAAAGAGGCTTCACATTTAATATAAAAAAGTAAATTAAAAATTTCATACATTTATTAATGACCATCGTGCTTAAAAAATAACATAAATCCATCTTACCCTAAAAACTTTTAAGCACTAAAAGGTTTACATTCTTTTTTATATTCCTGGGTGCTCAAAAGATACAAAGTTAAAATGGATATGCTAATAAGAGGGACAACTCTTCCCAATATTCCCATACTTCTTTATTAGCTTCTAGCCAAGATTAGTCTTATATATTTGCACATATTCTTTCCTCATTTTTTTCTAGCTCCTAAACTCAAATCTTGATGTGCTTGTTTCTCTATTTTTTAGTTGATTTAAACACTCCTTTTGTCTTTCTTCATCCTTTCTTTCTTGACAACGTTGGTAACTTGTGTACATCAATATCAAATTTAAAGTCACAACTCATTGTTTCATATTTCAAGTACCAATATTCCAAATGTTCATTATTTGTATGAAGTCAAGACATGGCCTTAAAGTCAATATGATATATAGATTTAGATTAATGTGTGTCCATGTTCAATGCATGATCTAAATTCAATACATTGTTACATATGTGAACAATGAATCATCTTGCCTAAGTTATATAATACATCTCACTTCTCTCGATACAATTATTTGAAGTTATGTACCTAATAAATTATATTAATACACTCACTTTTCTTAATAAAATTATTTGAAATTAAGTAGCTAATAAATTATGTGGAACTTAATTGTAGAAAAAAAATCTATTAATATGTTTAAATGATACAAACACATAAAATTGTAAATTCATATAAAAAATTAAATCCATTTAATGAGTGACCAAATTTAATTAATGGAATTGTTAGAAAAAAACATGCAAAAGGAAAAAGGGAATACCTAAAGTGATTTCACAAAGAGCAAAGTAAATACATAAAGATTTGGTTTGAGTAGGTGATGGAGAAACATAAAGAGAAAGGGATACAAATATATGTGACTACACATTGCTAGATCCCTATAAGGAAAGATGAAAAGAATAGGCTCTCTTAATATTTGAGGTTAAGAAGAACTGGGTAATACACTACAATGAAGTCTCGCATGGACTCAATTGAAGAGATTTGATACTAAGTGATATTTAAAAAATTGTCAGGAGTTATGTGCGCTTTGTATCTTTGTGAGTAATGCGGTGGTAAAATAATTAGATGGAGTTGGATTTATGAGTTTGCAACAACTTCCTTTAATCTAAGCAAGCTTTCTAATAAAAATAGAAACGCACCTCTAATATTTATAATATATATGGTATCTTAACGTACAAATCTCTCTTTAAATAAGCAATAATATTTACCGTGAATATCATAATACATTGAATAAGAGAAAATAATTTTTTTTATAATTTGATTACAAAGCATACATATATTTTAATCACATTATATGTAACCATTAATGTTTATTATTAGTTGGTGAGAACAAATCTTTAAATATTCAAAATGGAAAACACTTCATCTTTTTTTATTCTTCACAATATTTCACTAATTCAAAATTGAGTTAGTTATATTAATTAGTTATTATATTTTATTAACAATATACATGTTACACATCAATAATCACAATATTATAACATTCAATCATATCACAATTAGCAACAATAAATGCATAATCGTCTACAACAAATATTTTTCTTATGTAGATTTACTTAATAAATAAAAGAGAGAAATAGGGGTAGCAGGTTCGAGGGGGGATCATTATTGCTCTTGAAAGAAAAACTGAAATAACTTATACATGGGGTTTAGGGAATTTCACCAACAAACAAGGTGAAGCATATGCCCTCCTAGAAGGTATGTTCATAGTTATTGATTCCAAAATTGATCTCTGGTTGTCATAGGAGACTCCAACACCATTATCAATTTGATGGTCTTGAAAACTACCTCGGTCAATTATAAACTCACATTTGTTCTTGCTCGATCCCAAAAGGAGGGTTGTAGTTTTCAAAATATTTCATTTTATTAGCCATTGAGGGAACATAACTATCAAGCAGACTTGCTCACCAATAAGACCATAGTTTTAAAAACGGAGGTGTAGAGGATCAATGAAACCATAAGTTATCAAGTCATTCATTAACCATATAACCATACAATCAAAGGCATGTACCACCACATTAAATCAACATATGTCATGCCTTCCCTATCCTTAATCACGTAGTAAGGCAAGTAAATTGACAAGACCGGTCATCTCTCTCGCATGCTTGAATTCATGGCAAGGCAAACTCTTGAAACGTCGTCTAGAGGTTATCTTTGTTGAGGTGGGATAGTGGAGTTATGAAAAGGAAGGTGACACATGGGAGCGGGAAACTTGGTTTAGTTTTCTAACAATTGTCTTGTAAGAGATATAGTTGATATTTGCTCGGTTCTTTGCAATTTTGGTTTGGTGAATTATGATTCTGGAAAAACCCTTTGTGTGTTGCTATTGTGGTTACTAGACTCCCTCTGCGTATTGGGCTTTTTGAAAATTTATACTCTTAGAAATAGAGTATGGTTTTAGTTTCCTTGGTCTTGTGTGTCATAATTACATTGAGCATCTTTTTTTTGGTGGTGTGGATTCCTAATTTCGTTGGTTGGGTCCTTTGTTGTGTTATGGGTTATCTGGTTTTTCAGCTCGTATGAAACATAAATTTGTTGGAGTCCTGGTGATGTTTTTGCTGGCATGTAGGATTTCTTCTTGGTTACAAATATCCAATTTGAATTTGGCCTTGAATTGGCCTTTGTTGTGTTTAGGGTTATTTGGTTTTTGAGCCCATATGAAACATAACTTTGGTGGAGTCTCGGTAGTGTTTTTGTGGGCATCTAGGATTGCTTCTTAGTTAGGTATCTAGTTTGAATTTGGCCTTGGATTAGTGTCCTTGTCTATGTGTTGGCCTTATGGATTTTAAGGAGCTACAATAAATTCAAAGAGTTTTTAGAAACCATGAAGAATTGATTCAGTGCAACAAGACTTTTTTTTTTTTTTCAGTAACCACAAGGTTCCTGAAAATGAGCATTGATCCATCTCCTAATTTGCTTCAATTATGAGTACTCTTGTGTAGCAGAAACAACAAATTGCTACCTTAGAAGCTAAATGCAGTTTGTTGACAAATATGGTTGTCAACCTAAGCAAAGGAACTCAATCAAGGCCCCCCAATCAAATAATGTCAATAAACTTAGCTCAATGAGATTTCAAGGAAGAAGACACGGTACATTAGTTGGTAGAGGATATGGAGATTAGGAGGCATGACTCTGTTCCCTCGAATGTTGGTTTGGAAGAGACTGGCAATCACCATGTTTTCCACTAAGTTTAATGTTTTTAAAAGTTACTAAAATATCGAGTGTTTACTACAAATTATATAGTTGTAAGAAGTACTGAGATTTTTTACCTGATGATATATGTATGCTTTTCTTTTTACATACAAAGAGCAATTTATTTTGTTTAAAACTCTGGGTAGCAATAGGATGTTATTTCACTGTTTAGCATAGCTATAGCTTTATATAATATAAATTTCTTGGTTTCAATTTTTAAAAAATGAATAAAAGAGAAAAGCATCCTTAACCATATGATGGATATAGTCACAGTAAACTATTTACTCACTTTTAAAAGTGTAAGCATGTCATGTTTGAGAAATTTTAACAAAGAAACTATAATTATCTCCCTTACCTTCTAAAGTCACATAGATGTACATATAAACATCTAACCTCATCCAAACTAAAAACCACGTCACTTCTTCCTTTCAATAATGATTTATGGATGATAAATGGGGTGAATCATCAACCTTGATTATAGGACCTAACCTCAAAAGATCAAAAAAATTAAATATGTGACCAACAACAAACGAGAAAAATCTCACATATAACTTTAAACCAATTTAACTAATACTAATACATGTAAATTTTATACAATAATGATTACTATTTATATTAAAAACCAATAATTCCTTTCCAAAAACTTATTTTCTTGCCATCCACTTCATTATTGGCATAAAAAAAACATTACAACCAAACAAAAAGATGGATGTACCTTTCCATAGCCTTTATCCACATCATAATCATTAATTGATTTACATCCCAATCATAAGATCACCCTAACGTTGAAAAAGTAGGACTAAACTACACATCCACTGAACTTGAATGCATAGAAAAAAAAAATTGAACATCAAAATGACACTAACTTTACTCACATGCGAAGTTTATAAAAAAATAATATATATCAATATATGTGTTATTGTTACTATGTATGTGAAAATGAAAAGTTGTATGTGAAAAAGAGTGAAAATGAAAAGATGCTTTGTTGTTTTATTATATCATAAATATTATATAAGAATTATATATATTAATAAGAATTTGTATTTAAATGTTAAAGGTGATTTAGTTTTATAATTTGTAATTTTTTTTATTTAAAATTTTATAATTTAAGTTTTAGAAATGAAAAGATATGTAATTGTTTTATTATATCATAAATTATATATTGATAAACATTTTCATTTAAATTTGAAATGTGACTTAAATTTGTAAAATTATTTTAATTTTAAAATTTTAAAAAATATATATAAAAAAATATTATTATTATTATTATTTTTGAGTTATTTTTTCTCAAAAGATATATGGTTTAAATCAACATGTAATAATGTAATAGCCAAAAAAAATTCCCACTATTTTTATATCCTTTCATTAACTTGTAGTTAAATTCTCTTTATATATTATATATTTGCACATCATTTATTTTTATTTTTCTATAATTTAGAAAAGTAAGTCTCCATGTATTTACTTATATAGATATATATTTTTAAGTTGATTTAAATATTTTCTTTTTTTCTTTTTTCTTTTTTCTTTTTTTTTCAATCATTTTTTTCAATAATTTTGATTTTTTTTTCTATTTTTTCTCAATATTTTTATAGCTTATGTACATTAATATTAAACTTAAAGTCAAAACTCATTGTTTCATATCTCAAGTAATAATCTTTCATTTTTTTCCTATCATTTCTCAACAATTTTGATAGCTTGTGTACATTAATATCAAACTTAAAGTCAAAACTAATTGTTTCATATCTTAAGTACCAATATTTCAATTGTTAATTATAGTTTGTTTATATAATTTTTTTTTCGAGTGATTGGTGGAGCGAGTGACTGGGGGAGTGCAGCATTCAGGTGCAGACCAGTCTTAAGGGCCAAGGCCCGACACTTAAGGGGAATCTCCAGATCTGAGGTGAGCTTCCTGATCCAGCCCCTTGTTGTGATTCAGGAACTTTGGCATCGTTGAGCCTCATGATCAAGTGGTCTTCCTGAGATCCAATTTGGTGCCCAAGGGGATCCTCGATCGTTTCTTGATCTAGCCCCCAATTTGTTGGGATAGGAGCCTAGCTTTGTTTGCAATGAGCTTTGCTGGAGGCGGTGATTCGTCGCCTCCCCCTCCATCCTCCACCAATGAAGCAACTTTTAGAAGATTAGTAATAGCCTAAGGGAAGAAGAAAGTAGCCGAAGCTACCCCAAAATTCATAAGAAAGCTAGAAGAGGTTCCAGTTATCGCTTTACCTCCGGATCAACCCATGAGTGTGGTCGTCTCTTTGGCAGACCGAACTTTAGTAGGACAATTCACAGGGCTTTGGCCCTCTCCCCAATCAGCTGAAAACTGGATTCAAAAAAATTGGAGACCATTGATCTCAAACATCGTCACCTGCTATGCAGTTGGAAGGGGGTTCTTCTTGTTTGAATTCATCTCCAAAGAGGACCGGGACTTGATTTTTAGGAGTGGGCCTTACTTCATGGGACCACAAGGGCTCTACTTAAACCACTAGACTCCTGACTTCGATCCTGTAGTGTATGTTCCAAAGGCAGTTTCGGTTTGGGTTCGCCTACCCAACCTGTCGATTCATTGTTGGAACCCCTCCTCCCTGCAAACCATGGGAAACATGCTTGGAACATTTATTGATAAAGCCGATCCAAAAGGGCAGTATTCTTGTGCTCGGATCTGTGTAGAAGTAGATCTGGAAGCTAGACTACCTAAAGAAATCAAGTTAATCGTCGAGGATTGGCAACATTATCAAAAATCGGACTACGAGCAAATACCATTTAAGTGTCGAAGTTGCCACGAATATGGGCATTTCCAAAAGCATTGCCCAAAAACCCAGGTATTTCAACAAGAGAGAGATTCAGGAGAAGGATGGCAGCAAGAAAAAAGATCCAAGGCAAACCCCAACCCTAATTCCAAAAAGGAAAGGAAAAACCAAAGAGGTCAAAATGATATGGGAAATAGCTTTGTGGTGCTTGGAGGAAAAGAGAATGAATTACCTGCAACTGAAAATAAAGCAGAAAAGCAAAACAATCCAGAAACGACAAGCCAAACTAATAAGGAACCACCTCCTTAGTTAGAACCAGGATAAATCCCAGAAACCCAGTTTTCAGGGACAGAGGAAGAGACATCGGAAGAAGTTGAGGGTGAAGCATACACTGGGCTATCGTAAAACTCCCCAAAACTAACCACCAGAGGAAGGAAAACGACAAAAGAAAGATGAGAAAGAGAGACATACAAAGATAAACTCCAAGGATCTCAACAAACCCTAGAAACAATACTAAATTCCAGAAGCACAAGAAATCAAGGACAACCCTCTCAAAGGATGCCTTCCAATCCAAAAAGCAAGTATTGAATATAGTCTCCTGGAATTGTAGGGGGTTAGGAAGCCAAAACAAAAAAGAAGCAATGAAAGACTTACTCTGAATCTCAAACCCAGATATTCTTGATCTAGGTGGATATCGGTGGCCACCCTCCTTTTCCAAATAGCTCAAGACAGTTTTCTGGCCATTTTGGCAATTTACTATTTTTAGCAGGTTTTAACTTCCAGGGCCATTTTGAGGGTCCAAATGAAGGTTTTTCGAGATCGAGGTTCTCAATGATAACCGAAGGCATGATTGAGCCCCCAAATGAATCTCCTCGACAATACCTTTCCAACGAGCTATCACACGCCTAAAACGAAGATCGTATGCAGAAGTTACGACCCCGAGAAGTTGATGTACTCACTTACCCAAACGGGACCCACATGACTTTTGGTGCTTCATCTCCTAGGGTTAGGTTTTTGGATGTCTAGGACTTTTGGCATTCCCGTCTATTGTAAAAGGGCCTTCCAAGCCTCATTGTAATCATCTTCTTGCGAATGCGAGTAGCCGTCACATCTCTTCTCAGAGATAAGTTGTCGCCATTCTAGCGAGTCTTTCACTCTGTATTTTTACAGTCTCTGTACATTTCTCTGATTAATAGAAATAGTGTATTACTGTATATCTGTGTTTATGGTTATATCTCTTATACATTTCTGTTATATTATTGAATATCTGCAATATCTCTGTGCATTTCTTTATTATATCTCCGCTCTCATTTCGTGCCGAAAATAATCCGGATCAATTCTACTTGTCCAGGAGACTAAACTGGAGGAATTAGAATTTCTCCAATCCAATGCAACCTTTTGGAACAAAGGAGCAGGAGTAGTGGTCAACGCTAGAGGAGCCTCCAGAGGAATTGGCTCCCTGTGGAACTCCTCCACTTTAGATCTATCGAATACCGAGCATTGTACCCATTGGATCCTCACCATGCTAATTCATAAGGAGTCAAGTATCCACATCTGTTTATTTAATATTTATGTTCATGTTCTTCCCTTTGAAAAAAAAAACTGTTGGAATATTTTGAAAGAGTTCCTTAGCAGCCATCAATTGGAGAAAATTATTATTGTCGAAGATCTCAATGTTACTTTATCCCTTGGAGAAAAAAAAGGGGGTTCCATCGTAAGAGACCCTTGTCGAGACTGGGTTGAAGACATCATTCTTGATTGGGATCTAGAAGATATAAACCCCCCCAGAGGCAAATACAATTGGTATAATAAAAGAACCGGCCCAGGGCACATAGCAGCAAGGCTGGACAAATTCTTGGTCCAGGGATCATTCCTCCTGTTAGACCTAAATGCGGTCTCTAAAATCCTCCCCTTCAACACCTCCAATCATAAGCCAATCCTCCTAGAATTTACCAAAGAATCTTCTCTGGGTCCAATCCCTTTTCACTTCAGCCCCTCCTAGATCTAGCATGAGTATTTCCATGATTTGGTCAATCGAGTATGGCATATTCCTATCACAGGTTCTCCCTTTTTTGTGTGCGAAGAAAAACTCCGAAGAATGAAGCGAGGTCTCAAAGTTTGGGCAAAATCATTAAAATATCCTACAGCCCAAAGAGTGGAAGCCCAACAGCAGCTGGAAATTCAACAAATTTCTATGGAAGAAGGAAATCCAAACCCAAATAGTCTAAAGAAAGAAACAACCCTCCATAGAAAGCTCCATGCAGCCTGCAGAGAGGAAGAAGATTATTGGCAACAAAAATCCCATAGCCTTTGGCTAAAAGTAGGGGATAAGAACACAAACTTTTTTCATAAGCAAGCATAAGCCATAAAACATTTCAATTCTGTAAAGGAAATTCATAGCCAAAATCGGATTGTAAATGATTTTGAAGGTATCAAGCAAGCTTCCCACCTTCATTTTAAAGGTATTTATACTGAGGACTCTTCCAACGAATCCACCAGCAAGTTCTCAACTTGATTCCTTCGGTCGTCCCCCTAAGATCCAATCAACAACTTATAGAATCGATCACGTTAAAAGAAATTAAATTGGCTTTTGACAACATGGACTCCGATAAAGCACCCGGTCCTGACGGTTTTACAACCAGATTCCTCCAAGTCTGCTGGACAATCATAAAACATGACCTGCACAAGCTGGTAATAAAGTCACAAAATTGCCACAAGATTGGTGGGAGCACCAACTCTTAGTTCTTAGCCTTAATACCAAAAGAAAAAGGAGACTTATCCTTCAACAGATTTCACCCAATCTACTTGTGTAACATTGGTTACAAAATTATCACAAAAGTGATCACCAACCGTCTCAAAGATATTCTGTCAACAATCATCCCAGAGAACCAAGGTGGCTTCATCAAACGAAGGCATATCACTGACAACATAATTGTGGTTCAAGAAGCGATTCATTCAAGCATGCATCAGTGTGAAAAAGGTATGGTTGTGAAGTTAGATCTTGCAAATGATTTTGACAGAGTAAGGCATGATTTTTTATTTCATGTAATGCAGAAGTTTGGATTCAACACTACTTTCATTCACTGGATTAAGGCTTGTATTGGGTCTCCATGGATATCCCCGTTAGTCAATGGTCGAGCAACATAATTTTTTCAGGCTTCTAGGGGGCTTAGATAGGGTTGCCCGTTGTCTCCTCTGCTCTATGCCATTCAAGCTTCAACGCTTAGATTCCAACTAGAACAATGTCGTATTCAACAGGAATTAATGGGCATAAAAATAACAAGAGGGGTCAAAGATATCAATCATGCTCAATGTGTTGATGATACGCTTCTTTTGGGAGGGGCAAGTACCATCATAGCCCGTAAATTTAAACAACAACTAGATCTCTATAAGGAAGCTTCTATGAGTCAAATAAATTACAGGAAGAGTCAAATCTTTGGATGGAACTGCAAGCCAAGGGAAATGGTGGAAATATCTCGTATTATGGAGATGGAAGGGCAAACACAATGGGATTCATTCAAATATTTAGGAGTTCCCATTTCAAATCCAAGCCTAATTCCTCTCACTGGTCTCTCTTACTTGACAAGATTAAAGCCAGAATCCAAGCCTAGGGGGCTACCTGGCTAAATCTGGCAAGCTTGTTCTCATCAAATTTGTCCTTAGCAACATTGAGATATATCAAAGCTCGATTTTGTTAGCTCCAAATGGAATTATAACCAAACTTGAGGCAATTCTGAGAAGAGTTATGTGGAAAGGAGGAAAACATAGTGACAATAAATTGCCACTAGTAAGCTAGGGGAAAGCAATAAAGCCTTACTTAGAAGGAGGCCTTCAGATAAGAGATCTGAGATCCGAAAATTTGGCACTAGGGGCCAAGCTCCTCTAGAATCTGGTAACTGGAAAGCTAACCTGGAGAAAACACGCATTATGGAAGAAATACTTCATTGGAGCTAGGAGGAGATGTCTCGACACAATCCCTAAAGTCTCAAAAGGCTCCTCTATTTTCACAGTCTGTCAAAAAGCCTCTGGATTCTTTAAACCTCTCCTAACTTGGATCCCGAGCAACGAGAAAAATATCTTTATATGGGAGGACTCGATTCTGGGAGAGCCAACATTAGACTCCCTTCCAGGAAACTCTATTCTCAAAGACTTTCTCTACGCCCAGAAGTTATCCACGCTGTGGGATATTTCAAATTGGCATTCAAATGAAACCAAAATCTGGAAAGACTGGAAATTACCAAGATGCCCAAGTCATCTGCAAAACGATGAAGCTCTGCTATGAGCTTTCCTTCATGGGAAATCGCCAACTACAGCAAGTCAGAAAGATCTCAGTGGATGGGGATCAAAATCCGGCCTGTACATTGCCTCCGAAGGATACAATCAAGTCAACATGATTCTGAATGTCCCTCCCAATCTAGCTCTGTGGAAAGAAATCTGGAGGGTGAAATGTCTTCCAAAAATTGATATGTTCACCTGGATTTTGGCTCACAACGCCATCCTTACAGGAGACAACCTCAAAAGAAAAGGATGGGAAGGCCCCATGCGCTACCCCTTCTGCGTTTCAGAGGAAGAATCGGCGGTCCATCTACTATTGAACTGCCCATTTGCTCAAGGGGTTTGGGGTCAAGCGCTAGCCCCTTGGACGAACCCTGTGATATTCCCAACGGAGTTAACCTCACTCCTCATCCATTTGCAGGCTGCATGTCCCTTATCCCTTAACAAGAAAGAGCGATTAAAACTCTGTTGGGTATCCCTTCCCAAATTTATCTTGTGGAAACTCTGGTTAGAGCGCAATGCTCGAATATTCAAAGGGAAAAAAGCCAACGCAGACTAAGTGGTTGTAAAAGTCAAAGTGTTGATGGGGGATTTCCTTTCCTCTATTCATCTTCTAGCGAACAAAGGTAATTTAACTTCTATCGAAGAAGAATGGATGTCTAGCATTCTCCCAAATCCGTTAAAAATGGCAACAGTTCCAGTGCCTCCCACAAACAAATGGGAGATCAGATTAGACTCTTCATCCTTCACAAAGTGGCAAAACTCACTTTAGAGACATAGCCTCTTCTTTGACAGAGCTTCTAAAGGAAACCTCGGTGCGGCAGGCGGGGGAGGGATCCTTATAGATCCCAAGGAAATAAAGGTTCTCTCGTATTCTTGGAGAATTGGTGAGGACACCAATAACATAGTTGAAGCGTTAGCCCTCTGGCAAGGACTTTCTCAAGCCCTAGCCAAGAACATTACATATCTAAATGTCTTCGGGGATTTCCGTATCATTATTCAGGCTCTTTCTTCTAAGATTCTTCCCAGTCATATGCGACTCAGGCAAATCCTCAAGAAAATGAAACTCCTTTTGGTCAGCTTTCAATCAATCCATTTATTCCAAATACTCCAGGAATTAAACGACGAAGCAGATAAAGAGGCAAACAAGGCAGCATTGCTAAGCAAAGGTGTCCTATATTTAGATGGAAACAAGGGATACGACAAATTACCTTAAAAATTTATCCGAGGGCTAACACTCGAAGTAAGCGCTAAACCTGTTCTAATGAAGGTTGATTGTAATCGTACCAACAATTTTCTGTTGTTTTCCTAATATATTTCATAACCGTTCTCGTTATATATATATATATATATATATATATATATATATATATATATATATATATATATATTTCAATTGTTAATTATAACTCTAAAGTCAATATGAAACATAGGTTTAGTTAGATAAACTTGTGTCCACCTTCAATGCATGATATTCAATACATTGTCGTATATGTGGTTGGTGGTTCCTCTTACCTAAGTTGCATAATGCATCTCAATTTTCTGAATATATTATTATTTGAAATTATTTAAGTAATAAATTATGTGGAACTTGCTTGTTATATATATATGGAACTTACTTGTTATATATATATATATATATATGATTTTTACAAAACACATAAAAATATTGCTTTTACCTTAAGTTGCCAAACACATAAAATTGTAAATTCATATAAAAAAAATAAATTTAATGAGTAACCATATTTGATTCGTGTAGTTTAACTGTTCTATGTTTTGTTCATTTTTCCGGGGATATTTGCCTGAAATCCGACAAGAAATTGTTGGATCTGCAGATTTGAATGGTTATTTTTGTATAATCTGAGTATCCCAGAGGCTTTTCAACACGTTGAATCCATTTATGCATTCAAAAATGAAATTTAAACAACAAAAAATTGTGATTTCATGCAAATTTATGTCATCAATTCCAACGAAAAAGGACAAAACGTAGAACAGTTAGACAATGCATATTCGATCAATAAAACTCCTAGAGAAAAACATTAAAAAAAAAATGAAAAAGAAAAGAAAAGTAAAAGTAAAAGGAAACACCTAAAGTGACTTCAAAGAGATAAAAGTAGAACACAAAGTAAATGGAGAAAAAAAATGAGAAAAAAGATACAAAGATACATGACAAAACTTTTTAGAATCCTTGTAAGGAAAGATGGAGAAAGTGGTCTCTCTTTATATTTGCGGTTAAGAAGAACTGTATAATACAATGCAATGCACTTGGACTTTGTGCTGTTAAAGAGATTTGATATTGAGTGATATTTTAAAAGCTGACATGAGCAAGGTGTTTTTGTATCTTTTTGAGTAATGGGGTAGTAAGATCAGAAGTCTTGGATGGAGTTGGATTTAGGGTTTTGTAACAACTTCCTTCAAACTACACAAACCTTTAATAAAAATGGTAACACACCTTTAATATTTATAATGAATCTAGGATCTCAAGTACAAATATATTTGAATAAGCAACAATGTCTATCATAGATATTATAATAGGTCGGATAAGAAAAAAAAAGGCTTTTCTATTTTTAACTCCATGTTACAACACATGTACATATATTTTGATCATATGATATGTGATGCGGGATATTATTAGTTGGTGAAAACTAAACTTAAATTATCCAAAATGAAAATGAATGATATGAGCTCGAATTGACCTTTATGATAGTTCAAAGTGATGATAAAACTAACATCAAGCCATGTTAATCTTGTATCTATTTAGTATTAAAAAGAAGAAAAAAAATCCCTTGTATCGGGTGATAGGGAAGAGACAGGCCATGGGGCCTCCATCCGAGACAGACTACCACGTGTCCCCTCAACCCGCAGGTTCCTGCCACCCTCCACCATCGACGTCGTCTCACTGCATGTGGCGTAATTTCACCACCTTGATGTTTAATGCTCGACTCATGGCACAAAATGGTTGTCATGCTTGCTCTCTGGTTATGATGTTCCGCTGGTACCTCGCTCTCACTTGGTACATCCCTCACATCTTGCATTTCATCATGGGAAATCCTTCTGCTATCACTCCAATTACTATCCCTCACTTCACTCATTATGATCGCACCCTTAACTCATTTTTTGGATTGTCGAGTTGTTATTTCATCCATGATCCCCTTCGAATTTGGTCCCATCACCTTTCTTCCTCTCTATTCACCCTTGTTCACCCTCCCCTTTGCATCATCCCCTCGACGTTGGTTCACTCTCCCCCCATCCTCTTGTCTTTTTGCCTTTTCACCCCTACTCCAATGGCTCGTGGAAGTCTCTCTCGTCGCACTCGTGGAAGCTCTTCTCGCAGACATAGGGGGTGTTCTGGCTCCCATCTAACCTCTACAACAAAAGACTCATCTGAATCCTACCAAGCCCACACTCCTCCCCACAATCGGGTTGAGATAGACTTAACAAGGTTGATGTTCGTGTTTTGAGGCACTTTGTCTTAGATGAGTAGGTGCTTGATTCTGTTACCCCGTGGATCCCGAACACTGTAAAACAAGATCATGGGTCTCCCAATACCTGAAAATTGTGGACATTTATTAGCACTTGAAGCTTCTACTAGGCCACGTCCTTGTTGATCAATAAGAGGATAAGCATGAGATTCTACTGTAGCTCGATGAAATTCAAGGACAACTCAAGCTCCATGACTACAAGATGATTATGATGGCTAAACAATTGGCAGGATTGGATTTCTCGAAAGTGAATCTGCCTCAAGCTCAGGTGCCTGCAGATGAGGGCCAACCCTCTACTTAGTTTTTATGATTATCAGTTTTTCCAGTCTGTTGTTTAGTCTAGGAGGCTTGGGGATCTTAATTCCACCTCATAATTGTCAAAATAGGAAAAATCAGTAGACATCATTTTGCATAGTAGATAGTTTTTCTCTCATATATGTCGAGGCTTTTAGCTTTAAAAGACAAATATTTCATACACCTATAGACAATTTGATGCATTGTTCCTGGTCTGGTTTCCCTAGTGGCAGGCCAACAACAAGATTTTTGTATACTTTTTTTATGGCAATATAAAGAATCTGGATTATACAAAAAAAGAGGATAAAAAAAAATCAAAATGTAAACCTTAATCTTTTTATACCCTCGATTAATATTTAAGAATCATTGAGATTTATATTTTATCTTTTTTTATTCTTCACAACATTTCACTCATTCAAAATCAAGATAAATATATACTAATTTGTTATAATAATAATAATAATAATAATAATAATCTATTTTGAAGGTCACATCCAAGCTAGACACCAAATTGGTGTATGAGACCCCCTTGTTTGTGGGTCAAGGGACCCCCTCCGTGCAACTATTTGACTGCTAAAGTATACAGAGGTATACATACCCTACCCCCCTCCGGATAATACACATGATACAAATTAGTGATCACACCATTTTGACATTTAATCCTACCACAATCAACAATAATAAGCACATCATCATTTGCCATAAATATTTTTTCTTATATAGTTTTACTTAATGAAGAAAAGAGACAATCATTTTTAACTATATGATGGATATAACTATAATGAGTACAATCGTTGTTAACTATCTACACACTTATGGAAATGTCAATATGTATACTATATAATGGATATAACTATAATGGGTACAATCATTATTAACTATCTACACTCTTATGAAAATGTCAATATATAATGCTTGAAAAATGTTAACAAAGATATAGTTATCTCCTTCCCCTTCTAAAAATGGTATACATACACATAAACATCTTCCCTCACTCAAACTATAAACCACTTACTTCTCTCCTTCAATAATTTTTAATTTAAAAATAAATATAATAAAAAACATAATAATAATACATAAAATATCTACACATTTTATTATACGACTTCCCTCACTCAAACTATAAACCACCTTACTTCTTTCCTTCAATAATTTTAAATTTAAAAATAAATATAAAGAACATAATAATCATACATAAAATATATACATATTTTATTTATACGATAAAAATAAAGATTAATATTTATATAAAAATTCAATAATTCCTTTATAAAAACTTATTTCCTTTCCATCCACTTAATCATTGGTGAAAAAACATTACAACGGAACAAAAAGATGGATTTACTTTTCCATGACCTTTATCCACATAGTCATCATCATTAATTGTTTTACATCCAATCATAAGATCACCTCAAGGTTGGAAAAGTAGCAGTAAACTAAACATCTAATTGAGCTTTACTACATAGAAAAATAATTTTTGAATATAAATATGATATTAACTTTACTTATGCATGAGGTTTATTATACAAATATCTTGAATTGATATTTACTATAAGGTTAATTGGAACTATATATAAATATGACATTAACTTTACTTACGTATGAGGTTTATTATGCAAATATCTTGAATTGATATTCACTACAAGGTTAATTGGAATTATAGTGTTGAAAAAAAGATAAATGGAGGGTGGAAAACTTATTATGGGCTTGAAAACAATTGTAAATCAGCGGACCCCTAACTTTGGGATTAAAAAACACTCCTCTTTCACACTCTTGTCACTTTCGTTATCTTATATGGATGTGAAGTTTGGGGTTGCAATATCTCTAGAGAATCCTGAAGAAAGATAGAACATATCCAAAAGAATTTTATAACTTATAATCTCAAAATTAAGGGCAACACACTCTATCATATGCTCCTCATAGAAGCAAGTATTTCCCCCATTAAGAGTATTGCTATGATTAGATACCTAACTTACACGAACAAAATAAATAACATGGACGACAAGAGGCTCCCCAAAATTGCTTCAAACTCTAGCCAAAACCACTAACGACTCAAGCGGGGATGGCATAAAGATGTCGAATCTTGTCTAAATCATTGAGGAATTTGAGAAGAAGCCATCATGTAGAATATCAATAATATTACAAATATTATCACTTCTAAATTTAAGGAGAATATGTGGTGTGATAAAGAATTAGAGGATAAAAGGAAATTATGATACTATAAGGAGGTGGTCAACCCTAACTTAGAATATCAAAAGTGCCTCTTAGTTTTGAAAAGTGCAAAGAATAAAATCAACATTTCTAAAATAGGAACAAACTCTCACAAGCTACACAGTGAAACTGGGCATTGGACGATTCCCAAAACACTGTGGGATGAAAGAATTTGTCATCTTTGTGACACTAAGAGGGTTGAAGATGAAAAACAATTCCTCTTAGATTGCCCTTCCTATACCCAAATTAGATCCCAATTTAAAAATGTTTGTCACAATACAGACCTTCCTAACCTCCTAAGTCATCAAAACTATGGTGATCTTGGTACGCTTCTCTCAATGCTTTTTGAACATAGAAATACAATTTTAAAGAAATCGAAGTAATCTCTTACCTTCTTAAGGTCCGGTAGACCAATTGGTCTTAGTGGACATTAATCATCATCATCATCATATATATATGGTAGCGGAGATAGTAAAAAACAAACTATAGGATAAAAATGAATGGAACAGTCCATCTCTAGAAGAGTGGCTCAGAAAATGGATTTGGGACGTGGTTTTCATTACTTACACATGTCTCCCAAGTTTGATGATTACAAATATATGGTGGGAAAGGAACCAAGATCTTTAAGGAGTTACTCATCCCTCTGGAGAGCACTACTGCCCTCACCATCTCACAGGCTATGGAACACAAAGACGATTCGAGAACAAAAACACCAAGGAATCATGTCCCTCCAACAATTGATTATGAGACTCCCTCGAGCTATTTCGATGGAGCCAGTCAAGGACAACCATCCAAATGCGGAGCGGGCACGATCCTTCACTTTAGCCACAACCACTATATACATATCTGATATGCACTGGGCTCTGGCTCAAACATCAAGGCTAAAATCATTGTTTTTTGGACTTTATTAGAAACAACAAAAAAGAAAGATCTCCATAAACTATAGGTTTTTGGAGATTCCAAGTTGATCATTGAATGGGCCTCAAACAAGGTCAAGATATAGAATATCTAACTCACAGACATTATGAGAGATATCAAGCTCTCCTTTCAGTCATTTAGTTGGTTATATTTCCATCGTGTCCTAAGAGAACTCAACACTAAAGTGGACAAGTTGTCCAAAGAGGAACTGAAGCTTCAACCATGGACTTACTGCTTCTATGAATATAACGAGGGTGTTGTATCAGAAGTTACAGAGACCTGATAGTGATAGACTTTTGGTCTGAGGTGATCTCTTTTTGTACCGAAAATGACACTTTGAATGATATGTTTTGTAAAGACATAATATGGGCAATCTCTCTCCCATGCCTACGAACTATATAATATTGTATCGATCGAAACCATGCCACAGGCTATGGTTGAAAGTATAGGATGATATAAACCAGACGAATCAATGGAAGATGTATATTCCCTTTTTTGAGAGTATAAAAAGCTTTTTTTCTTGGAATATATATATATATATATATATATATAGA
>ML792126.1:28766-56568 GCA_009831015.1 Picea engelmannii | reverse complement strand
AAAGAGTCTGAAGATGTTTTGTTGTTTTACTGAATCATAAATATTATATATATGAATTATACAATATATTGATAATAATTTTCATTTATATATTAAAGATGATTCAATTTCATAAATTTATAAGTCATTATTCATCTCCTCATGTACATGTAAATGTAATAATGTCGGTGATAGTTGGCATTGTTGGCACATGTTGGCCACCGAGGTGGGTTTACGAAGGTTAATAAGGTAGTCATGCATACACAACTGAGGTGGGCACATGTAGGCTATTAAAGTGTGCATATGTCATGGGCTAGTACTTGACATGCATGACAAGAACTCAATGTGCTAAATGTTGCAGAAAGTAGAGGCATGGGGAAATTTCTGCCATCGGTCCCACGCACCAACGATGATAGGAGGTTGTGAGCGTCCTGGTCTTGACTAGTGCATACAGTTGGGGGCATTGAAATGGTCCAAATGAGTGAGATTGACATGAAAGATACACACTTCTTGGCACACATGAAAATGTGATTGTGCTTGAACTACTATGGATGGGTGATGTTATTAAACTAAATTGAAATAAAAAAATGAGATAATATCTAAGAAAAAATAAAATGCCAAACATTTGTGAATATCCTTCGTATAATAGGGGTGGTAGGAGTGGGAAGGGTCATTTATGACCTCGGGGGGAAACAAGAATCCGCTTACGCTTGGGGCTTGGGAATTGCAACAAACATTGAAGCAAAGGCTTACGCTTTTTTTTTAGGCCTTCCTATTGCCATTAGCTCGGGGATAAGAGAATTCATAGTCATTAGAGACTCAAGGATTGTCATTAACTCTTTAACACATAAAGAACCTCCAAAAGACTTCCATCTAACTTTGATCCTCTCCAGAATTACAAAAATTACATATAAGTTAATCAAAATTTCCTTTTTTCATGCTTTGCAAGAAAATAATGGCAAGGAAGACAGTGTAGAAAAAGAAGCCTCTGGCCCGCCGCAAGGAACTTTGATAAAAAAATGGGGGTGTAACTCTCTCCTTCATCCCTTAAACACACCATTCAAGATCCATACATTAGGCATGATAACTCTACAACACAAAGCAAGTTTTGAAGGAAGACAAGGACCAAGCAAGCGAGGTAGAATTCCAAGGTGACATCTCACCTGGAGTAACACGAGACGAATAAAGGAGCACTTAAATTATATACCCTCTGTATTTATTCTATGTTGGAATGGTGGGATAAATCCAAATACATTATGGGATTTTTTGAATGTTGGGGGGTCTCCTAGAGCTTTGGGATCCCTCTTCTTGGTTCACAATCGAAGGAGTAGTTCGAATGAGTGGAAATGACATGCCCATTTTCTCACAAAGCTTCAATATTCCACTTTTTGGGTAAGTGCTAGAACCTCCTGGACTTTGCCCTATGGAGTTTAAGATTTCTCTTCTCTTAGTTCTGGTTAGTTTAATCAGTTTGGTGTTGGCCTATTACATGGGGGGAGGAGCCTTGGAAAATTATTCTTAGCCCCTCCTTTCGGGTTGCTATATATGCCTATTTATGGGTCTTTTGTCTTGGTAATCTACTGCAGTTGTCCTTTACTATTTTGTTTGTTGGCTGGTTGTACATGGCGACCCGGTATGTGGGATGTTAGTGGTTTTTTTCTAGTTTGAATGTGAATATATTTCCCTAATGAATTTCATAACTTCTACACAAAGCTTGGTTTCTCGCCCTGAATAAATAGTTTGGAATTGATGGCTTTGTTTCGTCGTACTTCTTCTCATCCTCTACAAGAGTGCATTGGTCTTTCTTTGGACAAACTGGTTTTTCAAGTTCTCCATAGGAAACAAAGTTTTATTTTCTAGTTTTGGAACAACATGGATTCACGAGACCTTAGAGGTATCCATGGGGATTTGAAGAGACATGAAGAGCTTTTACAATGTAATGGCATCTCACTTAGAACTTTCTTAGAAATTCTTCACAATTTGGAAATGCAACAACATGAACAATACAATAAGATTATGAGCATTCTTGAAGCACATGGGGAAAAATCTTAGAAATCGAAATGGATTGTTACAAGATAAAGAGATTTATTCAATACACAAGCAAATATTACACCTTGGACTCCATGACTCAACATACTTCAAGTCAAATAGAAGAGAAAGTTGATGGAGGAGATCCTAGACAACAAATCAAGGAACCAAAAGAAAAGGATCAGTCTACTATCCATCCGGAGACAAATATGCAATAACAAATCTCTCGAATGTTCTATAAATCCATATGCATTTTGAATGTCTTTTATAGGCTTTATACATGTCATGTTAGTATTTATGTAGCTACAACATGTAAGTGAATGAAAGGGTCGTATGTTAAGGGGGGAAATCAAATGATGTCATCGAAATTTTTTTTTGAAACAACAAACATTTATTCTTTGTAGTATCTTGCCATTTTTTTGCCACATTTTAATACAAATATTCCCTAGTCTCAATTAAAAATAAAACAATATCCTTCATGTAAAAAAATAATACATATCTATCTTAATTTAGATATTTTAAGCATCAAGAGGTTTACACTTTTTATTTTATCCTCTCGATGTTTAAAAAATAAGAGGTTAAGATGATTTCATGCTAGTAATTGAGATGAGTTACACAACAAGTCCTTAAAGAATAGGAGATCCTTCGCCAAGTACCCAAATACATTCATGTATCTAAGTCACATCTTGCTTTTAATAATGACTATATGACCTCTATATATACCTATTCACTCATTGGACATGTGGGCCCTTTATTAGGCCAACACTTGTTACATATATATTTACCTCATTAAATATACAATCACCCCCTTGGATTGAGGTGGTTCGACGAGATGGTTGGGAGGTAGTTCTTGCGCTCTCCCCACCTGAGTTCAAATCCCTAATGAGACCTTGGCCCGTTGTGATAAGGGTAGAAGAATAAGTGCCCCCCATGAGTGGGACCCCCCTTGTGGGTGTGTCTCAAGGCGTCTTGGTCCTTGTTAAGTCATTAGTTTTCTGCTAAGCATTATCTTACGAGTTGTTGGCACTAGTCTAGGGTTTATAGTGGTAGTTAGCTGAATTTGAACCTGGGCCTAGCCTAGGTAATCCCAACCAATTATCAACTCCCCTAGATTTAAAACACACACACACACACACACACACACACACACACACACACACACACACACACACAATTACACCTATCTATGCCCCCCATTGGGGTTGTATCGATACTTTAGTTGCTAGATGCATAAAATTGTAAAATCATATGAAAATTTTGATTTAATTTAATGAGTGACCAAACTGGATGAGGCTCCTAATGAAAAACATACAAAAAGAGAAATAGAGCACCTAGATTTCCACGGAGAGGAAAGAAAATACATTGAGATTTGATTTGACAAGGAGCTAGAAAAATATGAAGAGAAAAGAGATGCAAAGATATAAACCAAAATTATCGGATGCATGTGAGGAAAAATGGATGGAGTGGCCTCTCATAGTATTTGAGATCAAGAAGAAGTGATTAATACATTGCGACGAACCTAAGATTTAAACTATATAAGAGATTTAACACACTATGCTCCTTTGAGTAATGACAAGATCAATGTGTTTTTGTTTTGAATAATGATGTAATGAGTTTAGAGGTCCTAAATGAAGTTGGATTTGAAAACATGTAACAATTTCTTTCATAACTAAATAAGATCTCTATTAAAAGTCACAACACACATATGGTATTCATAATGAATCTAGGATCTCAAAGTACGAAGATCCCTAAATAGGAAAAATTGTCACCATAAATCTCATAATAAATCAAATAAGAGAAATGAAATGTTTCCTTGTTCAAATTGCATGCTATAAAGCATACCTATATGTTGAATGCAAGGGATATGATGGTTAGTCTCCATTTTTAATTAGTGAAAACAAACTTTGAAATACCTAAGATGAAAAGCAAAAACTACAAGAGATATGCCCCTTATGATAATTTAGATCAATAATAAAACAAACACAAAATAATCTTAACTCTAAATCTATTAAACACCGAAACACATAAAAAAAAATCTTGAAATCTAAACTTTATTTTTTTTTTACACTCCACTATCATTTCATAAATATTAAAATCTATACTTTATTTTTATCATTTCATAAATATTAAAACCTATACTTTATTTGTATTCCTCACAATTTCATTGATTTAAAATTAAAATATTTCTTTATTATTTTTCCTTAAAATTTTATGATATCACACATACATATAACCATCTCCCCGAGTGTATGAAGTACCTTACTTTTTCAAGTCAATAATTTTCAGTATTAAATTAGTATAATAATAATAATCATACAATCTAAATTAATATTATAATAATAGTAGCGATACATTGTTATGTGAAAAATTTATTTGAAACTAAAATTTATTTGACACTTCGTAACCTTATCCATATCATTATTTGATTTACATCCCAATCATAAGGTTGAAAAAGTGAAAAAGAGAAGTTGCGCTGAGCTTGACTACATATATATAAATAATCATATAATATTCACACTTTCTAACTATAAATGGTTGTGAGAAGCCGGGTAATGATTAACATCCATTCTGCAGAACCCGCTTGTCTTATTTGCATTAACAACACTTTCTTGGACAAGTATCTTGTGATTACACACTTTTACTCCTTTTATTCATTTCCTTAACCATGCATGTCATTAAATTATATTCCTTGTACTTTGGTCACTAGGCTAATTTTGTTTGGAAAAAAACCGTATTATATTACGCATAATATCTATATATCGTCGTGAGAACATGTTTATCTTTAAGGCAAGAACTACCGGTATCTCTATGTATGGTCGCGAGAACATGTTATCTCTAAGTCCAGAAATTTCGAAGATTATGGTAGTGAGAGAAAGGTTGATTTAAATTTATTCATAAAATGTTTATTGTGTAATTACAAAAAGAGCTAAACATTACATCAATTTTTAGGAGTTATTATTTAACTATTATGGTTAGGATAACTATGGAGGAGTGTCACAATAATAAAACCAATTTTATGTGTTGTTTTATTGATTTGAAAAAAGTGTTTGGAAAAGGACTTGGCTAGAGGAGGCAAAAAAGGTTGTTTCGGGTAGCCTCGTTCGTAGACATGCACTTGGCATGACAGGCAAAAGTAGCTTAGAAAGCTTGATGGCTCGGGTGCCTAGACTATATATAGATTGACAGAGTTAGGTGGCCAACAGTTGGGGGTTGCGACAAATGGTTGAGTGTTTTGGGAACTAGTAGTTGTGGATCACAACCATGGGGCGCACTTGTCGAGTGTACACCATCAGGCACACATTCGTCATACGCACTTGGGCATGTCACTGGGCACACTTGGGCCAATTGGACAAACTTGGACGATTTGGGCGTAGTTGTGAGGCCCTGGACGAATTGAGCACACTTAGGATGACTGGGCCAACTAAGACAAGTTGGACGAAGTTGCCTTCAAATGAGTTGAAATGCACCAGGCACACCTGGGTGCAGTCGGGTTCACTTGGGCATGATCGAAAGGATAGATTGCGTAGATGGCACAACTTGGGAAAATGGCACAACCTCGACAGACTTGGAACGACCTAGGAAAACTCGACACGACCTGGAACAAATCAATGAATGGTCAACCAATAAGTCATCGAAGGGGAGCAAGTTAGTTGTGTGGGCACTTGGGTCCACCTAAGAACGAAGAGGGCTTGTAAGACAAGGCAAGACTCATATAAATTAAGGGAGGAGACTTCAAGTGTTAAGGGATAAGAAGTGGCAAGAGAGCAAGAGTCATTCGAGGAGTTCTGTAGTTGTGCCAAGTTTAGGGTTTGGACAGAGTGGAAGGAATTGTCTTAGCTAAGTGATAAGGAGAGGAAGACAAGACCCATGGGAGGAAAGCATGTGGTTTCTTTAAGGGGTTGGATTGTGCATGTCTGTTGGGTAGTTGGAAAAAGGCTATTTACCTTAGATTATTTGTATGTATGTAATAGAGTTGCAAGAAAGGGGTTGCAACTCCCCTTTGCTTCAGGAGTTGGATTGACAATTTTGTAGGCTACTTGCCTTTGTAACTATAGCCTATAAAACGAGTTGCAAGTAGTTGGTCGAGCTCCACCATTGTACATTGTAAACATTTTTCATATAATAAAGTGTCAGGCACTTGCCTTGGGTGTCACCCATACTTGTGTTGTATTGTGGATGCTTTATGTCTATTCAATGTTCATGTTCCTTGCATTATTGTAAATTGGCTAAGTGTTAGTAATGTTGGGATGTTTTAAGGTTGTGATTGGACACATGCCTATTATTGGATGAACTAGGTTGTGTTGGACTTAGTTGTGCATCTAACTTGTTGTAACTTAAGGCAAAGTTATGGTAAAACTTTAAGTGAAGAGGCGTAGTCTGGTTGTAGTAGGCATAGGTTGACCAAGCCCTTGCAGTCGAGGCAAGGCTTGTCACATGACCTCAGGGGCCAAACTGATTTGGGGAGAACTCAAGTTGCAAAGAAAAAATCAAGCAGACTGTAGGTCTGTGATAGGTGGTATTGGGGCAAACGTTTTGGTGTTCTTCGCCACTACCACTGTCGTGACAAGTGACTTCATATCTGTTCAAGTATTTTGGGTGAACTTGAGGCAAAGTAGAAGACTTTGGGACGAGTTTGGCAAGTGACCGTAGAGTGCCTTGAAGACTGGAAAAACACAGACTTATTTCCTTGGTGCAATAGGCAGCCAAGACAATTGTTCACACAAAATAATAGATTCTCTTGTTGTTTTAGGAAAGTTGCAGGTTTGAGACAACAAGGTGAACCAAGTCTTTGAGACTTGGGCGGGTTTTTCAAACGTGCTTAGAAGGTCCACTCATTTTTGGGTTGCGACATGGATGCAAAGAGGAAGAGTCATGGAAGACCAAGATGGAAGGCGTGGCCATGAACTTGGAACAATGGGATCAAGAGATTAATCACTTGTACTGGGACCATGTAGTGAAGCTGGAGAAAATCAGTGCATGGGAGGAAGCTTGGGTTCAAAAATTAAAGACTTTCATAGACCAGGTAGAGACTTGGATGTTACCTAAGTTGGGATCACTCGACAAGGAGGATGCCCAAGATGATTGCAACATTATGATGAGGAAGCAACCAGGATTTCCTAAGTCTAGAGGGAAGACTATTGCTTATTTCCTTTGTTACCAGAGTCATTTTGCAATGAATTGTCCCTTGAAGGAAAGTTGGATCACTTGGAAGAATTCCAAGAGCAACCGAATTTGAAGGCAAAGTCAACAACCTTCGGGGTAGCCCAAATGTCACAAACTTCAAAGGAACATTGGAGGTTCTTGGTGCCTTGACAACAAGTTTGGGAAAGTTTGTGGCGAAAGCTCATAAAATTTGATTACAAGGTGAAGACATGAATGGTATTTGTTTCGTGAATGCAACCATAAGTGGGTTGAAGGTGGAAAACTTGGTAGACACCGATGCAACCTACAAATTTGCAAGTGGATGGACCACTACACCACTTCACTGTAAGCTTGAGAGTAGTGTGGCCACGTTCAAGGTGGTGAACTCAATAGTGAAGCCAACAATAAGAGTTATTCATTTCACACCTTTAAATGTTGGAGAATGGTTTGGTAGTTTGGACTTAACAATGGCTCCATTGGATGACCATACAATTATCCTAGGGAAAGACTTTCTCAAGCTTGCCAAAGCAATTCAAGTGCCTCATGAGAATTGTTTGATGTTCTTAGACAGGACCAAGACTTGTGGTGTGCCTACAATGAATAGAAGGAAGTTGGGAAGGATAACAAGAATGTCATATTTGAAGTTGATCAAGGCAACCAATGAATATGGAATTAGGCCTTATGTCGCTGCACAACAATAAGAAGAGTTGGTTCAATCAAGGAAACTCTGGGTGCCAAAGATGGTGAAGACCTAAACAAAGAGTAGGTTGGTAGCATTGGATACTTTGGTGGAGGCAGCCTTGAAGAAGATTGAATTGTTGTGCATCTTGAAGAACCAGAAGAAAGGCATTGGAGGCAAGGATGAACTTGCACCAACAATAGTTGCAGATGTCATTGGTAAAGGCATGCACCAGGAAGTGACTTGTTGTACATAAAACTACAGATAAGAGGAGGCAGACCATATAGATGTCTCATTCTTGACAGAAAACAATATAGGTGTTGGGTCCAAGCAGTGCATGGAGAAACTCACCCAACAAGACTCTCTTCTAGATGCTGAATTGGGAAAGGTAAAATTCCATGAACGAGATGCACTTGAAATTGTAGAGTTTTGTAGATTGTCCATGGGGATCTATGATTTCAAGTTGATAATAGAATGATTAGAAAGATTGGCTTGCACACCACCAAAGACATATGCAGTTTTGAGATACTTTCACACAAGGCACAAGTCGAACACATTGGTTTGCATCAGCCTTGGCAACTACTTATCATCTTCTTTTCTCCAATGAGCCATGAGCTAGTTCACTACCTAGGAGTAGGCAGTGGAACTTGGAGCACCTATAGAGAAGGCGCCTTGGAGTATTTTGTTGTGAAGATGACTTAAGAATATGAAGGGAAGGTGGTGATCTTGCTTTATTTCAAGAAGAGTAGTGTTGGGTGTTAGATTTGGCTCCTTTTCCAGCTCCATTTCCCCCCATTTTGACCATGAAAATCGTTATTTTTTCCTTCTTTCACCTAGTTGATGGCACATCAAGTGTAAATAAGGTAATAAGTTGTCAATTGAGATTAACTCTTATTTTCTTCTTGTAAATAACATTAAAAGCTAGTTTCCTTTGCAAAATTACCAATAATCCAATTATTACGAGAATTTCCTCTATTTCATGAGATATTACATGAATTACAGGTTGACATAGCTCCACTTGCTCTAGGGGAGAATTTACACTTGGATATGCTTCACCAAAACCAGGAGATGGTGATTGATCTATCTTCTCATTCCTAGGCCATTCAACATCCGAGAGTCAATGATGGTCAAAATTGACAAATAGTTATTACAGGAAATCATTGGCCCATTATTACAGGAAATTGGTGGCCCATTATTACAGGAAATCCGCGCCCTGTTATTACATGAAATCCGCAGTCTGTTATTACAGGAAATCTGCAGATTCACTTAAAGAATTGGAGATTTGATTCCAGAAGCGCGAAACACATACCATCTCATTAGAAAATCAAGGATCTGATCTAGAAGATCAATGAACATCCATGTCTAACGCTATAATGGAGATCTAAGCCATATTTCCTGTAATCTGTTTTTGAAAATAGAAGTATTTTATTTGCTTGTAAAAAATATAAAGGAGAAGAAACCAAGCATAGGGAGGTAGTGAGAGTATGATTATGAACCTAAACATAATTTGTAATTGGTGATATTTGCTTTACATCAATATAATAAAGTTCTGAATCTTTTTCATGCGTTGAAGTTCTTTTAAGTTTTGAGTTTAATCAACAACATATCCATGAGGGCCCTCTGGTATGTGTTGTTTCTATTTTTAAGTAGTGTGGGTGTTGGAAGTACTTCCTATTAATTTCTTTCAGATTTGTTCTTGTTTTTCCTTTACTGTAATTTCCTGTAGAAGCATAATTCTATATTACAAACATTGTTGCTTAATGTGTGGTGAGGAATTGTTTAGGATGATGATGTAAAGGTAGCCAAACATTGGAATGCTTCTCCACCTACTGCACTATACCAATGGTTCTCACAAGATATACTTGAAGAATAAACAAAGTCTGTAGATTTTCCTGTTTGCACTTTTCATTTCAGAATTTCGAGTTTACCTTCAACTAGCCTTTTATTCACACTTATGAATATTCCTTTCTTATTCCAGAAGTTTGTTTGGCCAAAACAGAGTGTGTTTGTAAGTAAGCACCTAGTGTGACTTCCTATAATATCTATCCCTACCATTTGATGGTAAAATCTAAATGGTTGTGAACATAGGAATCTGTTATTGACGTTGAGCCTTTTGTTTTGTTTAGGAAGATTTAGGATCAATTTTTCACATATAGTGTTAGTGTCTCATAAGTTTACTTACACAGATTGATAAGAAAATGTTGAGGAATCTAGATCACTAGTACAACACAACAAGTAGTATAGAATGATCAAAGTGTAGATGGAAAATACTATTTTAGGCATGAAGACATGCATTCTCATGGGCTGGATGTGACAGTTGGATTGATCACCCAACTAGTTCAAGGCATGGGAGAAATCAATGTATAGAAGCATGACAAGTTGTTCGAAGTATTGGCGTTGTAGTAGGTTTTGACATGCAACACTTGGATGTTTTGACAATCTTCTTGACGAAGGTTGGATTGTAGCAATAGTAGGCAGGCGCTATAGTGACATATCAAATTGCAATGAAAATAGCAAGAGGCATTATTGATAGAGTTGGTAAAAGGAACTTGACCAAAGGAAGAAATAAGATGGAGGGCAGTTGTATGACAACTCTGGCATGACAGTGTAGAGCAGTTGGAAGAGCCGATTGTATATGGATTCATAGATCTGGATAACAAACTTGAGGATGTTACAGAGGATGGAAATCACTTTTAGTAGGGGAGGATCAAAGGCCCTTGCCTTGAGTGGCTTCAAGCAACTTCGCCACACAACCACCTTAGTGGTTAGTGGTACTAACATAGACAAACATGACAAAAGGTTGATGGCTTGGATGAGTTGGTTTTTGGTGCCTTGGCTCATTGGCAAGGCACACCTCGAAAAAGCCGGGCACCTATGCTGATAGATAGGGTGCATTTTAGGCATTCACAATGCGTGCTAAGTTGGATGCACCAAGAGAAGCTTGGAAAAGGACTTGGCTAGATGAGGAAAAAAAGGTTGTTGTAGGAACCTCATTTGTAAACATGCACTTGACATTACAGACAAAGGTGGATTAGAAATCTTGATGACTTGGGTACCTAGACTATACATAGATCGACGAAGTTAGGAAACCCACACTTAGGGGTTAAGGCAGACGATCAAGTGCCTTCAGACACAAGTAGTTGTGATCGCAACCATGGGTTACACTCGTTGGGTGTACACCATTGGGTGTGCATCCATCAAACACACATCCACTGGATGGATCGACATGGGTGCATTGTTGGGTGCATCCGAATGGACTCAGATGATTTGGGTGCAGTAGTGTGGTCCTGGATGGATCATGCACACTTGAGATGATTGGGTTGATTGAGACAAGTTGGATGAAGTTTCCTTTGGATGAGTCAAGACACACACAATGCATTAGGCACTCTTGGGAATTGTTGGACAGATAGATTGAGTAGATGGGATGACTTGGGAAAAATTGTGATGACTTGGGTGGACTTGGCACGACTTGGAATGACTCGACAAATGATCGATAAACAAGTCACCAAATGGGATTGAGTGGGCTACGTGGGGATTTGGGACCTAATAACGAAGGGGGATTGCGAGACAAGGTAGGACTCATATACACAGGAGGACTCTTCAAGTGCTAAGGCATAATAAGTGGCAAGAGACCAAGAGTCATTCAAGGAGTTTTGTGTGTTGATATTATGGTAGCTGCGAGAGGTATTTACCTCCACGTGTAAACCTAACAAGAATAGAATACTCCGGGAAGCAAGAAGGAACCCTAATGAGTTGGCTAATAACCCTATAAGACATGTCGGCTCAAGAAGATAACTTGTATTAGGTTATTAGCCCCCAAAAGAAGAAGTCGGCTAGAAGAATTAATATATACTGAACAGACAGATACCCAGAATGAGAAGTCAGCCCAGGCAGTTAGCCATAATTAGTATAAATATAGGAGGCCAGTTCTCATTCTGGTAGGCAGTCTCAGAATTGCAGAGCAACACTTGTGCGCACTACAGTGCCCAGTTTTGTGCACAAGTTTAGAGGAGAGTTGTCGGTGCAGCTGCTGCAGCTAGCAGTTACATTTTGGCTTGGACTATCTCTTAGCTAGGGTTTGGACTATCTGATCAGCTCTTGTTGGTGCGCTATCCTTAGGGAATGGTGCACTACCCTTTGTTTGGCTATCTAGCCAAGGGTTTGCTTCCAGAGTGATTCTTTGTCAAGGTTAAGGTGCTCGTAGGGCGGCTTCGGCCTATGGTTGGGTGACAATATCGATATTGTCAATGGTAAAACGAGCACATCCATTATATTCTAACAGGTTATGGTCCCACACCTCCTTCATTCAGTCTAACTGTTGGAAGGAAACATAACCGTAAGGATATTAGGCTCGTTGAAGAACTGTCGCTAGGGTTTCTAGCAGGAGAAATCACCATAGCATTGTTGCTAGGGTTACTGGCAGGTGTAGTTGCATAAATCCTAATCCTCTTGTTGAGGCACCTTAAGTGAAGGGATTGACCTAATTTCCAGATAGATCAGTGCGCCCTAGCCTAGCGCATCTCCTGATACTCTAAGCAAGACAAGACGTCAAGTTTGAGTTTTTGGTCAGATCTAGGGTTGACCAAGTCAAAGCAGCCATGACTTACTCTATGAAGTCAGAAAACAAGTTAGATGGAGCTTCTAACTTTAGAGCATGGAAGACAAGGATTGACCTCATCCTTTCCAAGAATAAAGTGTTGGATATCGTGAAAGAAAAGATCATGGAACCAGAGTTTGAAGAACGAAAAGATAAGGAACCACAAAACGTTGCAATTATGGAGAAGTTTAAAGACGGTGACATCAATGCTATGAGTATCATAGTGGAATCTATAAAAGACCACTTGATACCCTACATCTCCCATCTTGACACATCGAAGAAGATGTACGATGCCCTAACAAATCTCTTCTTGATAAAAAACATTGGACAAGTTATGAGTCCGAAGAATGAGCTACGTGACATGAAGATGAATGATGAGGACAACATAACATCATATTTTGTGAGAATCTCTCAGTTAAGAGATCAACTGCAAGCTATTGAAGAGATCATATCAGAGAAGGAATTGGTAAACATAGTACTCAATGGTCTTCCCAAGACGTGGGATGCATTTGCCGCAAGCATGAACACAAGGAAGGAGTATCCTACATTTGAAGAACTTTGGACTTGTTGTGCTCAAGAAGAATCCAGGATCAATGCAAAAGAGAAACCCCAAAAGAAGTACGATGATCAAGCCTTCACAACAAGATTCAAGAATTTCAGGAACAAAAGGAAGTTTGGCTCAAGGAGGAAGCCAGATCAAGAGAAAGACATTTCAGAAATACAATGCTTCAATTGTCAAAAGTATGGTTACTACAAGAATCATTGTCCCGAGCTAAAGAAAAGGAAGGGGACACACGAAACATCAGTTGCTAAAGAGAAAGAACCTACAAAGAAGACTAAGCAGGATGTAAGAGACTTATTCTTTCGAAGATAACAATACTCTTTTTAGTTCTTGTACATATCTTGTTTGAATAAGTCTTTGTACGTATCTTGTATATCTATCTCTTAGAAGATAATATGTTCCAAGACGAGCTATACTTATGGAAGAACAACAAGATAAGGATTGTTGTGATTATACAAGTCAGATATTACACATGAAAGGATGAAAAATCACGTGGAAGCTATTACAAGATAAAGCGAAATCAGAATCAATTCTGAAGAGACTTAGAAGAAGCAAAAATAGAAAGAAGTCAGCAATCAAGAGGAAATTGGAGAAAGACTTATAATGTTTTGCAGAAGACAATAAGACAGAAGCATGGAGTCTATTAGACGGAGGGAGCCGATTATATACACTCATACATGACGCAAGGATTAGGATGGAGCTAATCCTATGATTCATTGAAGATGATGAAGTATATATCCATGGTAGCAACCATGAAAGACAATACATGTTTAGTTCAACCTCATAATAAGTCTTCTTCAAAGAGAAGCCTTAAAGTATCCTTGGTTGTCCATCCACATCCGTAATCCTATGATGAAAGAAAGAAGTGGAATCTTTAGGGCATGGAATCTATAAGAAACTCCATGGACCCAAGAGCTAAAGAAAAACATTAGGAAGAACGTGAAGATTCCAAGAAAGAAAGAGAAGCCATAACAACCAGTCATTGTATTAAGAGTCACAAGATTACCAGCCTGATATGAACTCACTAAAATAAATCAAGCAGAGGAACTGAAAGTTGTGATGAATAACAATGTATATATGCAAACATTGCAAGATCTAGAGCTAGAGGTTCTCCCAGACGGAGAGAGAAGACTATGACAATTACTTGTTCTAGCAAACCAGACATACCTCTACATGAGTCATTATATCATCCACAACATCCATGGGTTGGAGTTTTACATCAGATGAATGCAAAGACTATTCTCCAGAACAATTGAACAAAGAGTGTATGAAGAGAAACCTCAAGACTTTGAGAAAGAGACCCTTATATGTAGATGGAAGAAGATAACTTGGTGGAGAACCTCCAGTGCACAACAGAAGCGTGGTGAATATTTTTTATAACAGAGATATTGTGTCAAGATGATTACTCAGTAGATCAAATCTCATGATGACAGAAGAAGTGCCACATGGATATGTTCCAGTTTTCCCAACAATGATATACTCTATTGATCAAAGCTACATGAAGCCTTCAAAGAAAACTAGTGTTCCAGACCAAAGTACAATTGAAATCAAGCATTACATTATCAGTAATGAAGTCTAGAAAGGAGAAAGAGATTTTCCAATACATATCTCCACATATGAGCAAATAAGCAGACATTTTGGTAAAGCTTCTGTCCAAGATGAAAGAGTTTGCATACTCGAGCTGGAGCTTGTGGAGACAAATTCCTTATTGAAAAAGGAAGAGATGACTCCCAAGTTGGGAGGGAGCACCGATGTATTATTGATTGATGGACAATCTTTTTTCATTTCGAAAAATGGTCGAGGATGAGCAGTTTCTTTCTAGTTCGGAAAGTGGACTGAGATTTCTGACGGACTGAAATTTCCATATTGTTGATGTACCATAGACAACGAATTCCCATTGTGGTTAACATGGGAAGTGGTCTAGGGCAGTCTCTCTTCTTGAGGGTTACTCAAGAAGACTGGCCCGCCTCGCCGAACAACGATTTCTCATTGTGGTTAACATGAGGAATAGTCCATTTTGGAGGTTGGTGCAGGACAATCATTTCCTCTTATGGTTAACATGGGAAATGGTCCGGATAGTCATTCCTTAGGGCAGATTCATTCTCTCCAGGGTGCACTTTGTTTAGTGCCGGAAGAATGGCCCAGGGTGGGGAATGGTCTAGGTTCAACAATCAGGGACAAATATTCCTTAGGGCAGACTCATTCTCTCTAGGTTACACTTTGTTTAGTGTCGGAGGAATGGCCCAGGGTGAGTAATGGTCCAGGCTTAGAAATCAGGGCAATTATTCTTCCTTTCTTGAGAAGAATAGTCCAAATATCTCATCATTGATGTCTTTCCTTTTTTAGGGTAGATACTCTTCCGAGATCTCAGAGATGTGAGTAGAAGAATGGCCCATATGATTCTGTTTATATCATAACATTGTTTCTGTGCAGGTTGATATCAGATGATTGTTATGAAGACCGTATGTTTCTAAACAGTAGATGTATACTACTGTGGTGGATGTGTTCCACTGTTTGATCAAGTACATGTGTGCTACTTGGTGTGGTAGTGTACCACTGTATTGTAGTTGTGTACTACTATGGATAGACACAGTTGTGTTCTACTGAATTATATTGTTCTGATTGCCTTGAAGACTATCAACAGTGTTGAAAATGATTATCAACTAGATGGATGATCAATGAACAGAGATTTCCCAGACAAAAAATGGTTCAGAACATTTATTCTTCTAGATTAGAAGAATGGCTCATGTGTCACTCTGTGGAGTGAACATCATGTCTGATTACTCAGATAGAGTATGGTTCTAAGATATGATGTAGTTGATGACACCGATGGTGATGATCTAGTCATGAGATAGTCTATACAACTATGTTGATGCTACCGGGTGAATGGTATGTTTTGTGCTCGATACCATTACCTGTAATACCTCCCTAGTTAGGAGGGAGTGTTGATATTATGGTAGTTGCGGGAGGTATTTAACTCCATGTGTAAACCTAACAAGAATAGAATACTCCATGAAGCAAGAAGAAACCCTAATGAGTTGGCTAATAACTCTAGAAGACATGTCGACTCAAGAAGATAACTTGTATTAGGTTATTAGCCTCCAAAAGAAGAAGTCGGCTAGAAGAATTAATATATACTAAACAGACAGATACCCAGAATGAGAAGTTGGCTCAGGTAGTTAGCTAGAATTAGTATAAATACAAGAGGCCATTTCTCATTCTGGCAGGCAGTCTCAGAATTGCAGAGCAACATTGGTACGCACTGCAGTGCACAATTTTGTGCGCAGGTTTGGAGGAGAGTTGTCGGTGTAGCTGCAACAACTAGCAGTTACGTTTTGGCTTGGACTATCTCTTGGCTAAGGTTTGGACTATCTCATCAGCTCTTGTTGGTGCAATATCCTTGGGGAATGGTGTGCTACCCTTTGTTTGGATTATCTAGCCTAGGGTTTGCTTCTGGAGTGATTCTCTGTCAAGGTTAAGGTGCTCGGAGGGTGGCTTCGGCCTATGGTTGGGTGACAATAGCGATATTGTCAATGGTAAAACGAGCACATCCATTATATTCTAACATTGTGATTGTGCCAAGTTCAGGGTTTGGGCATATTGGAACGAATTTCCTTGGCTAAGTGACAAGGAGAAGATGACATGAGCTATAGGAGGTAGGCTTGCAGTTGCTTCAAGGGGTTGGATTGTGCAAGCCTACTAAGTAACTCGTAGGATGTTTGTCTTAGATTCTTTGTACGTTTGTAATAGAGTTGCAAGAGGGAGGTTGCAACTCCCCTTTTCTTCAAGGGTTGGATTGATATTTCTATAGGTTGCTTGTCTTTGTAATTGTAGTATGTAAAATGAGTCATAAGTAGTTGTTCATGGTCCTCTATTGCACATTATAAGCATTCTTCTTATAATAAAGTGTTAGATACTTTCCTTGGGTGCCACCCATACTTGTGTTGTATTGTAGATGTTTTATGTCTGTTGGATGTTTATTTTCCTTGCACTACTATGAATTGGCCCAGTGTTAGTATTGTCAGGATGTTTTAAGACTACGATTGAACACATGCATGTTGTTGGATGAAGTAGGTTGTGTTGGACTTAGCTATGCATCTAACTTGTTGTAGCTTAAAGTGAAGTTATGGGTAGACCTTAAGTGAAGAGTCGTAGTTTGGTTATAGTAGGCGTAGGATGGCCAAGCCCCTATAGTCGAGGAAAGGTAGTGCCACACGAACTCAGGAGCCAAAATGACTTGGGGAGAAGTCAAGTTGCAAAGAAAATTTCAAGCAGTTTGTACGTCTGTGACACCTACCCTTTTAGGCATATACATCAATAAGTTAGAAGGTTGTTTGGAAAAAACAAGATGTGTCGACACGTCTCTAGCTAGAATAGTCATCATCCTTATTCTTTATGTTGAAGTAATTGTTCTTATGGCAAGGAGTCCTTTTGATCTCGACAAGCAATTGAAAATTCTCAAGTATTTTTTCTTTGGTACATGTATGATTGTTAATATTGACAAAACAAAGGTTACGACAATTAAATCCAAAAAGATCACTGACACTAATTTAATGCATGACAATAACAACTTGGAGGAAGTGACTTCATATAAATATCTTAAAATCAATCTTCACCACAAGCTTCACTAGAATTACAACATTGAGAAAAGTATAAATGGACGGTGGAAAGCTTATTATGGACTTGAAAAAATTTGTAAATCAATGGACCTTTGTCTTTGGGATAAGAAGAAACTGCTCTTTGAGACTTTCATCACTCTTGTTATATCACATGGTTATGAAGTTTGGGGCTGTAACATCTCTAGAAAATCGCGGAAAAAGATAGAGCAAATCCAAAGCATTTTATAACTCACAATATTGAAATTAAAGGCAATACTCCCTATCCTATCTGCCTCACATAAGTGAGTCTTCCCCTGATCGTGAGCATGGTTGTGACTAGGTACTTAATGTACAAGAACAAGATAAACACCATGGGAGACAAGATGCTTCCTAAGGTTGCTTCAAACTCTAGTCCAAACCTCCTACAACTCAAGCGGGGTTGGCATAAAGATGCCAAGTCTTGGTTGAGTCAGGGGGTATCGAGGAAGACTCAATCACTCTGTAGAATAATGATCATATTAAAAATATTATTATGTCTAAATTTAAGGAGAAATTGTGGTGCGATAACAAATTAGAGGATAAGAGAAAATTAAGATACTAAAAGGAGGAGATCAACCATGATATAGAAGATTGAAAGTATCTATTTGTTTAAACTAACGTAAAGAAGAAAATCAACATTGCTAAAATAAGAACAAACTCTCATAGCCTCCATAGTGACAAGGCATTGAACAATTCCTAAAACATAGTGGATCAAAATAATTTGTCATCTTTATGACACTAAAATGGTTGAAGATAAAAACACTTTCTCTTAAAACACCATGCAAACAACCACATTAAATCCCAATTTCAAAATATTTGTTACAATACCAACCTTTCTAAATTTTTAGCTCATTAAATTTATGGTGATTTAAGAATGCTTTTCTTAAAGTTTTTTTAGGACAAACACAAATTTTTAAAGCAAACAATCTAATTCTTTATCTTTTTTAAAAGTTTGATAAATCAATGTTGGTTTTATTTGATGTTTTTTATTTTTATTTTTTATAAGTAAGTATTTATATAAAAATCCTTTCAACACCAAAAATTAAAATATCGCCATGTTTGTCCAAGGACTGTAGTTACTGAATTGCCCCTGGGGGAAACCAATTTAGCCAGCTTCCCAAGATAAAACCCATCGGTTCAAATAACCAGTCCTATAACACAATTGACCAACTGGAGCGAAATTTCCCCATGGGGAAACCGATCCACCCAGGCTTCTGAACCCTCTAGGACTAACATAAGACAATCAAAAACATAATTTAACTGAAAATACAAGTGGAAAAATAAAAACATAACAAACAATAACCCATGTAGTCTGACACTTGTGCAACAGTCGCAGCTCATGCAGTGGACGTGTTGCATGCCACTGTATCCAAGGTGGGTGCCTGGAGAGATGAAGCCGATCCTGGTGTCTCGTCATCCACTAGAGACAATTGCAGATACAGAACCAATTTCGCCTCTGAGTCCGTTGGTGCAGTTGGTTCCTGTTTTGTGTGGTGTCGAGAGCCATGTAGAGAGGAAATCAACTGCAAAATTTGTGAACCCTTCTTATCTAGGACTTCCAGGCGAAAACACAGGTCGTCCACCTCCTTGCGAACTTCAAACACTAGGTCTTGCAGAATTGCAAGGCCGTCTCGGAATTTTGCATAGGTAGCCTAGTCTGAGCAGGAGTGGGGCTGTTTCAGAGGCTTCTCTCAGTGGACAGAGGTATCCTCACGTGGAGACTGGACTGGTGGCGAGTGCATTGGTGGTGGCACAGGAGCTGAGTTCTCGGGCGAATTGGGAGGGACAACCAAGGTGGGTTGCGAGGAGGAGGCCAAGTTTGGTAATGGCCCTGGGGAAAATTCCAGTGAATTCCCCAAGAGGTCAAACCACTCAACTCGATAAACCCATGGTGAGGAAAGAGGCGGAAGGCCACTGTGGCTCTGAGCGGAATGACCAGAAGAGGAGGGCGAGGAGGGCAACGAGATGTGCGAGGGTGCGAGAGCGGGCTGAGGCTAAATTTCCATGCCCGATCAGTTTTGGTACCAGACCAAGCCATGCTTGGATTTTCCTTGCAGTCTAGGAATTGTCGGAACAGGGCGAATGTGAGCAGGCACAAGGAAATGGAAAATGAAGTAGGTGAGCACTAGAAAAGGGCACAAACCGCAGGATGGATCTGGTGAGAAGAGATAAGGATAAATAAAAAATCGGTGAGCTCCATGGTATGAATACCGCTGGAGAGGGAGGATGCACACATGGATAGGTGACCAGAGTAATGGTGATTCCATTGATCGGACGAGAGAGCAAAGTAGGGCACACTTGGAACGTTAATGGTGCTCTGGTAAGAGTGAAGCGGTTTTAAGTTCATGGTGTCGGAGGAGGGGAGGGGCATGCACTAGTCACGTGGTTGGTATTGCACTGGCAGGCGTCGTCCCCTCCCTCATGACACCTGTCCCTCACTAACACCCCATCCGGGGGGCTGTCTATAGCAATATCCCTATCCATGCATCTCTGGAGGGTTGGATGCACCTGGTGGGTGGAGGCCAGGAAAAGAAGGTCAGATCCTTCCAAGGCAACTCCAATGTTGGCTAAATCATTTGTAATCTGATTGGATTTTTGTATTACATGCGAAGGGATGAGAACTTAGTGAGGCCGAATGAGAGCCACAATGTTCCTGAGCCCATAAGAGAGACGCCAACAGGGCGAGATTTTGTCCTGGTCTGCTCCATTCAAAAATTTCCAAAAGAGGTTGAGAGTAACTTGGGAATCCCCTTCCACAATCAGTTAATGGTATCCCTGAGCTAGAGTGATTTGAAGACCTTTTGTAAGACCCCATAGCTCTGCCGCGTTGTTTGTGGTATGACCCATGCTTCTCGCTGATATGAGAAAAATGTTCCCCTGCCTATTGCAGAATACCACACCAAAGCCTATTGCCCCTGGATTTCCTTTTGATGCACCATCAAAATTCATCTTGATAAAACCTTCAGGTAGAGGGGACCAAAGAGAGGGGCTATCCTTGAGTTTGGATCACTGGGGTGAAATGGAGGATGGCGGATTGAAAGCGACATTCCAGCTGTCTAGGATGCCCTGTTCTCGTGCTGGACAAATCAAATCCGCTTGTTTCCACTATTGGAGACTGATGGTTTCTTTGATGTTGTTGTAGATTTGGGTCCAGATAAGTTGCCAATCCCTCTGAGTAGTTCGAAAGATTCTCCGATTTCTCTCTTTCCATAGTTCCCATAGGATGAACCTGGGGAGTAGCTACCAGATGCGGTTCATAATGGGTGATTGGAAAGCTACATCCCACCATTCTTCAATGATTGTCCTGCGGCCCTCTCGCTTGTGATATGAAGTGTGCATGATTGTAGCACATTGATCCCAGACTTGGGAGCTGTAGGAGCATAGATTGAGCAGGTGATTTTGCGTTTTCGCCTCCTTCAAGCAGAGCAGACATATGGAAGGCCCCGTGAATCCCTGCTTCATGAGATTGTCCCAAGTGAGAATGCTGCCATGAGCCAACAACCAAAGGAAGGTACTGACTTTGGGCCAATGCTTGTTTGACCATATTTTTGTCCAAAAATTCTCATGGGGATTTGATTGTGTTCTGCATTGATGGCGTAAGCTTCTTGGATGTTGAAGGTGCCCCGTGAAGAATGTCCCCATCGTAAGATGTCCTCTCCCTGTAAGATTTGAATTTTCCTGGCACTGGTCAGATTGTACCAGGGCTGTAGATCCACATGTTTTGTAATATGGAAGTCCCCTCTAGTGGATTTCCAGCTTCACCAAGTGTCGCCAGGGGTATGCTCTTGCCAGTAATCTGCTACTGTTGTCAGTCCCGCTTGGGTAGCCGGGACAAGGAAGGTGTCAGCTTGGGAATCTTGTGCTATTGTAGGCATTTGCTGCCATGAGTCATTCCAGAAGGAAGTTGTTCTTCTGTTTCAGATTTCCCAAAAGGCATGATTGACCATTAAGAGTCGATTCTGCTTGGCTACCGTCCAAATTAGGGACGCTGGAATATCCTCATTCGATCTCATTAGGTTATTTTCAACGATGTTGGGCGTATACTTTCTCCTCCACAACTTGGCCCAAAAATATTGAGGTCTCTTGATCCATCTCCACCAAATTTTGGTGCTCAATACTTTATTCAGAGTTGTCGGATGTCTTAGCCCTAAGCCACCTTGAGATTTGGGTTTGCAAATCTTTTCCCAACTGATCAACGCCAATTTTTTTTCGATCTTTTCCCCCTCCCACAAAAAATTTCTTTGCAGGGTTCTTATAGCATTGAGAACAAAGCTTGGATCATCCAAGGCTTAGAAGGTGTAAATAGGTAGGGTTTGCAAGACGAACTAAGGAGGATAAGGTGACTGGGGAGGTTGAGTGAACGAAAGGTCCAAGAGGCTAACCTTTTCGTGAAAGAGGTGAGAAGGTCTTCCCAGGAGTTGTTTCTCGACCTTGTCGAGGAGGGGAATACCGAGATATTTAGATGGAAGGGAGATTCACGTGAAATCCAAGATCATTGTAATGTGGAGTTGGACCAGAATCAGGTTGTTAAAGAAGAAGATCTGGGATTTGTCCTTGTTAATATCCATTCTCGAGGCATCGCAAAAGGTTTGAAGAATAAAGAGGATTTTTTGGGCCTCTTTGACTGTGGGGGATCCCAAAGGTATCATCAACAAATTGACTGTGAGAGACCGAAGGATCGATGCCATGCAAGGGTAACCCAACCAAGCTATGGTTTTCAATTGAATCTTGAATAGAACGATCTAGGCCTTCTGCCATGATTATGAAGAGGAAAGGTGACAGGGGATCCCCTTGTCGAATCCCTCAGGTGGGTGAAAAAGGACGAGAGGGAACTCCGTTGACGAGGATATAAAAGAAGGCAGAGGAGGTGAGATTTAAAATCCTTTCAACCCAGGAGGAGTCAAAACCAAAGGCCAAGAGAACAAACTTCATGTAATCCCAGCTTAGGTTGTCAAAAGCTTTGGAAAGATCTAATTTTAACAACATACATGGAGTTCGGGTCTTCTGAAGTGAATGGATGACTTCGTGTGCCAGAATAACACCGTCCAAGATTTTCCTTCCTTCCACGTATTCTGACTGCTTGTGCGAAATAATGAAGGGAAGGAGAGGTTTGAGGCATCGAGCAATCACCTTTGTTAGTAGCTTGTAGATTGCATTGCAAAGAGCTATTAGCCTGGACTGTTTTGGGTGATTGATTTTCTCTTCTTTGGGAATGAGGGTGAGGAAGGTGGAGTTGAGGGCTGGAAGGACTTGACCCTAAGCCGTATATTCTTCACTAATCTCCCAAACTTCCTCCCTTACCATTGGCCAGCATTGGTGGAAAACGTTCGAAGTGAAGTCGTCCAACCCAGGAGCTTTTCCTTTTGGAGTGTTGTGAAGTGCCATATCCACTTCTTCAATCATTATAGGCCTCATCGGTGCTTCATTTTGTTCCGCCGTGATTGTGGAATGTATGTGCTGAATGATTTGAGTTATGGTTTGAGATCTATCCCTCAGAGGCTCAGATAAGAGATCTTGGTAGTAGGATACCAACTTCGATTCCAGGTCCTCGTGAGAGTGGAGAGTGTTCCCTTCTTCTGTCACCAGATGCGAGATACAGTTGACATGTCTTCGTTGAATGGTAGATCCATGGAATAATTTGGTATTTCTGTCACCCTCCTTTAGCTAGTGGATTTTAGATTTTTGTCTCCATGGGATCTCCTCTTGGGCTCTCCTTTCCTCCAACTTTTGACTTATGATTGCTTCTTGTGTCCTGAGCTCCTCAGTGATGCCATGATCTCTGATTTGGATCTGTAGGATCCTCATTTGTTCATTCAGATGTTGTCGGGCCTCAAAGATATTTTCGAAGGCTTGTTTGTTCCATATTTTGAGGAGCTGCTTGAATTTTTTGAGTTTTTGTTGGAATCTGTACATCTTGAAGCCATGCAAAATGGATGACTCCCTCCACTATGTGTGGGCCCTTCTTTGAAAATCCGGGTGGTTGAGCCAAAACCGCTCAAATATGAAGGGCTTGCCTCCTGGAGAAGTTGGAATGTCTAACGACTATTGGATGGGCCAGTGATCCGGTCTGGGGGCGTCAAGGATGCGAGCTTCCATAACTATGCAATCCATTAAGAGCGAGTTTGAGATGAGGAAGCGATCTAAGCGACAAGCTACCTATTGGGATTTTGATCTTCGATTCATCCAGGTATAGAGTCCATTTACTGTTTCCAGTTCGATGAGGCCTAACTTGTCGATTAGGGCTTGAAAGTACACTGTCTCCACCTCAAGTCTGCGTGTTCCTCCTCTTTTCTCATCCAGATTGCAGATTGTATTGAAGTCGCCTCCAAGAACCCATCGACTTCCCGAGGTAAGGGTGGCTAGTCCTTCCAAGTTTCTAATGAAGGCAATTTTGTCTCGTGGTGCGGCCAGTTCATAAACATTTGTGAGGTATCTAGGCTTATTGGATCCAATAAGCTGATAAGTCACTGAGATTGACCAACTGGTGGTGAAGAATTTTTCCAGGATCACTGAACTTAGGTTACAAAGAATTGCTAGACCTTCGGCCGAGCCCATTGCATCAATGTAGATTACTTTCCCTTGCTTCCAATAGCAAGAGAGAACTCGATCCATTTCCTCCGTTGCACATTTTGTTTCTTGTAGAAACATGATGTCTGGTTGTTCCACTATAATACGCTCTTGTAACAACCTTTTCTTACTATGACTGTTAAGTCCCCTAATATTCCAGGAGATGAGCTTCATGATGAGGATGGGGAGGGGAGAGGGGGAAAGCTGTCAGAAATGAGATGTATTTGACCTGAGTTAACCATAAAGTGTCCAATCTCTTGTATGAGCTTCTGAGTGGATTTCATCTTTCTGAGTTTTGTGTTACTCTTTCAGTATATTCCCTTGTATACCTAGGCCACAACTGGATCTAGTAGCAGAGCCTGCTGAAGAGTTGAGGAAGACTTTGTGGACTTTGCGTAAGTGGTCTAGAGGGATGGTGTATAATTCATGGTGTCGATAGGCTTTTTCCAGATGCTCCAAGTATACTTCGGCTAGATCTTGCTCATCTAGGTCCATTTCTGCATCTCCATCTTCTAGATCTAAGGGTTATACCTCCATAGAATTGGAGGTTGTAATGGAAGAGGTTTGCTCCATGACAGGGGTATCCATCGCTTTCCCTTTTGCTTGGATTTGTTGAGCCTCCATCGTGGAAGGGATCTGTGGAGAATACATGTTCTCTAGAATCCGTTGTAGGGCATCAAAAGGGTTGTTGGAGGGCGATTCCCTATTAGCCACGACAATCATTCTCCTATCCCCATGTCTGTGTCTGCCTACTACTGGAATGAAGCCATCCTTTTCTTTTATTGCTTCTAGATTTTCTTCCTTGCTTACCGTGTTGAGGGGGCAGTCTCTGAAGAGGTGCCCATGTTCATGGCATTTCCTGCAGTGGAATAATATGTGCTCATAATTAATGGTTTGCGACCAATCCTCATCATGGTATTCCAAGTTAATGGAGCCTGACAGTGGCTTGGAGATGTTCACGCAGATGCAAATGTGCGCATATGAGGTGTACCTACGCTGCTTTGTTGCATCTGAATATTTGACGTATACTCCAATGATGTTTCCAATGCCCTCCAACACCTTGTTCGTGTTCGAATGGTCACCAGGTGAGCAAATGGGGAACGTTTGCATACCCTGTTGGGTCCGACAGGGTAGAACAGGATGCTGTGGAGCAAAAGGGTTAACAGAAACAAAAGAAACAAAACAAACTACGATCTATCATGAACTGAAAGCAAATAAAACTACGAAAATAAACAAAAACATCAAACATAAGACACAGGGGGTCGTCAATGGTTCCAGGCTTGGTATATTAATGAAACCAGAGCACACGCTGAAGAAAGAGACAGGGGTTCCTTCTCCCTCCAACGGAAGGTTCTTCGGGGCCCTCAACACAATGCTTTCCTTACAAAATGAATAGAACTGAACTGAGTGGTGAAAGAACTCTAGGTTATGCCGCTGATGGATTGTTTGTCAAAGGCTGAGCTCTGAATCATCTGGACAGCATAACATTGCTTCGAATTCCCTGTTAAAACAGTGAGTCCTCACAGCCTTTTATAGCAGCTTCAAGGGCGGTTTCGTAACCTTCTCCAAGTGTGAATAGGGGCGCATTAGGGTTCATTTAGGTCATTAATCCGCCGTTTTTGCAGAGCTGACTCTGATTTGAGAGTCAAATCATCTTGGGGGCCGGTCCGTAGGCGGTCGAGAGGCTGACCTATGCAATTAATGCACCGTATTAGCAGATGCGCGGCTTTTTGTGTGGACAGTCGCGCATCGGGCGCGCATGCGCGCATAACATGTTTTTGTCCCGCGCATGTGCGCGCGCATCAAGCTGATGTAAAGCGCCCTTCAATTTTTGGTTACTTTGTATATTTTTTTGCCCTTCTGGAGTGCTGTGAACTTAATTCAGTGCCATGAGTGACTTCATTGCTGTTTTGATGATGTGGAGTTCTTGTCGCCATGTGCAGATGAAATTTCAGTGATAACAGATGCCCCCTGATGGATGAGGTTAGGAGCATACGTAGAGCCGAAATCCATCAATGTTTCTTTACTGAGAATGTGGTTGTAAGGGAAAGCAAGAGTGGGACCGGTCAGAACGATCCGTTGGAGGAAAAAGGAACCGGTATCTCGATCTTCTGAGAGACGTGCATGAAAAAATATACAACTGTGTACAAATGAGGCGGGCATGCCCCATGCTCGTGTAATGTAACTCTGAAAAAGATGATGGAAATGTGGTGTAGACAACTGCAGCGCCCTCAGGGGTGGTAATGATAAAGGCATAAGACAATTCTGCAAAGGAACATACTCTGAATAACGAGCAATGATCGCTGTAATAAGCAGCAATGATGATGTGGGCATTGATGGCCCTACCACGTTCAGAGGTCTTTGGCAAATGACAAAAAAAATAACTGCAATAGTCGCAAAGTAAGACCCACCATAACATGAGAGAGTGTTCGCGTCGAATGTTATGGGGGCCAACGACAGCAGGGAGCAATGTTGTTTCCCCCTGTGTCGTCCGAGATCTCTCATTAATAGAGAATGAGAATCAAGATACTATCTCCCTTCTGGAAAAGTGTGTTGATGTCGACAAAAGGGGGGACGCGACTCCCATAAGCAAAAAGGTGCTCTGTGGGATCTACTGAGGTGAGGAAATGGCAGAGGTACATGGATGAAGTCAAGAAGTGGGATGACTCAAGACTGCCCTTGGTTGCAGGATATATAAGAGAAACAATGGCCGCAACCGTGTGACAAGGTCGAGTGTCAGGGGGACGACAAGACCGGTGCTAAGTTGTGCCAGAGGTGGGGCAAGGTAAACAAATGCAGAGGGTAGAGGTAACTGACCGGTGGGGTACTTTGAAGGTATGAACGATGCCAGCAAAGGTAAATGATAAGTACTGCTCCAATCCAAGGGTGACATGGGTTGCATGTGGCCAAAAAAAAAGAAAGCAAGTCGCCAACAGTGACGACAAAGAATGTAATGACTGAAGGTAAAGGTGTTTGTACAATAAATAATAAATAATAAATAATTTTGGGGAGAAATATACAAATACAGAAACGGATGCCCCAGTATGAAATGCGTGCCCCAGGGAGGGCAAAATTGTCATGAGAAATTGATGAAGGGTGGGGGCCCCATTGGCGAGTTTCTGTATGAGGTAGGTGAAATGAGGATAGGTTCGCAGATGGGCAAACTGATGGTGGATGAGATGGTGGGTTCGTGATCCTGCGGAGGTGCAGGTAAAACAGAACGTAACCATGAAGTGATGATTTTGGGAGTCCATATGGGAAGCTAGAAAAATGAGGAGAAGAAGTATGTGGTTGATTCGCAACATGATGTAAGACTACCGGGACTTCCATCCCTAAAGGGTAATGAAGAACAACATGAGTGTCAAAAGTGCAAAAAGGTGCTATGAATGGGACAACTCATGTGGGTGAGAATGCTACTGGGTTGCAGTACCGTATATGCAAATGGAGGTTTGAGTACTGCAGAGCCAAGAATGAGGATCCTAAAGGCTAATATCAGAGGGTGTGACTGGAAATGTAAATGCAATTCAGTGGGATAGACTACATGCCAGTGCTGAATATATACCTGAAGGGATGATGTCGATGATCGATGAGCAAGTACCTGCACACATAAC
>ML792126.1:0-28666 GCA_009831015.1 Picea engelmannii | reverse complement strand
TGCCTATGTTTGTTTGACTATCCCCTTTATAAGTTGAGGGGTCTAAGTGGTGCAGTATTTAGAGCATGCATACATCATTGTTGAGAAGGAAACTGACTTTCCCCACATCAAAACCTTACAATGAAATTTTTAGTTCCAATGCGCGGCTGTCACTGTAGATAGAGGCGCGTGCGCGCGACAGAGAGATGACAGTTCCTGCGCATGTGCGCGCCTGTGTGGCGAAATACCCGTGCGCTTGTGATAAATTACCAATTCTCTCGATCCTGCTGTGAATCGACCGGTTAACAGGTCGGCGAAAGCCGGTTTGAGTCCCTGCAAGTTAAAAACAAAAGAAGGAAAGCGAATTAAACCCAATTGAGGGAGGATTTGATACCTAAAATCCCCAGTGGAGTCGCCAGTCTGTTCACGTTCGAATGGTCACCAGGTGAGAAAATGGGGAACGTTTGCATACCCTGTTGGGTCCGGCAGGGTAGAATAGGATGCTGTGGAGCAAAAGGATTAACAGAAACAAAAGCAACAAAACAAACTACGATCTATCATGAACTGAAAGCAAATAAAACTACGAAAATAAACAAAAACATCAAACATAAGACACGGGGGGTCGTCAATGGTTCCAGGCTTGGTATATTAATGAAACCAGAGCACACGCTGAAGAAAGAGACAGGGGTTCCTTCTCCCTCCAACGAAAGGTTCTTCGGGGCCCTCAACACAATGCTTTCCTTACAAAATGAATAGAACTGAACTGAGTGGTGAAAGAACTCTGGGTTATGCCGCTGATGGATTGTTTGTCAAAGGCTGAGCTCTGAATCATCTGGACAGCATAACATTGCTTCGAATTCCCTGTTAAAACAATGAGTCCTCACAGCCTTTTATAGCAGCTTCAAGGGCAGTTTCTTAACCTTCTCCAAGTGTGAATAGGGGCGCATTAGGGTTCATTTAGGTCATTAATCCGCCGTTTTTGCAGAGCCGACTCTGATTTGAGAGTCAAATCATCTTGGGGTCCGGTCCGTAGGCGGTCGAGAGGCCGACCTATGCAATTAATGCACCGTATTAGCAGATGCACGACTTTTTGTGTGGACAGTCGCGCATCGGGCGCGCATGCGCGCATAACACGTTTTTGTCCCGCGCATGTGTGCGCGCATCAAGCTGATGTAAAGCGCCCTTCAATTTTTGGTTACTTTGTATAGTTTTTTGCCCTTCTGGAGTGTTGTGAACTTAATTCAGTGCCATGAGTGACTTCATTGCTGTTTTGATGATGTGGAGTTCTTGTCTCCATGTGCAGATGAAATTTCAGTGATAACACACCTCTTCTAGCCAGAACTCCTGTGGCAAGGAATAAAGTCGTATCCATATTGGGGCATGCACAAAATCCTCTGTTTCAGGGCTAAACTTCTTTGTCTAGAACCGTAAGAAGAGACCAATTGATTTGAAAAAATAAGGGCCTCCATCAAAGATGTGGTTCCTGTCCTCAAGATTGTGTAGTATTATTGTGAAGAACCCTTTGGAACCCAACCGGAGATCATAATGGAATTTGGGCTTCCTGATCCGGATTTTATGAGCAGAACGAAACAAATACAGATTATTAACAGGTGCTTAACAAAAAATAACAGAGATACAGTAAAATTGGTTTTCTATTCAATAATGAAATAAGCTGAAACTGTAAAATGCAGCGGAAACAAGCTTGCTGGAATGGTGGCGGCTTATCTTTGAGAAGAGATGTGACGACAACGTGCATTTGCAAGAAGAAGGTTACAATGAGGCTCTGAAGGCCTTTTTAAAATAAGAAAGAATGCCAAAAACCCTAGACATCCAAAAACCTAACCCTAGGAGATGAAGCGCCAAAAGTCATGTGGGCCCCATTTGGGTAAGCTAGTACATCAACTTCCCGGGGTCGTAACTTTTGCATACGATCTCCGTTTTAGGCGTGTGATAGCCCGTTGGAAAGGTATCATCAAGGAGATTCATTTTGGGGGCTCAATGATGCCTTTAGCTATAATTGAGGAGCTCGATACCGAAAAACCTTCATTTAGGCCCTCAAAATGGCCGCAGAAGTAAAAACTGCTAAAAATAGTAAATTGCCAAAAATGTCAGAAAGCTGTTTTGAGCCAGTTGGAAAAGGTGGGTGGCCACCAATATCCATATGGATCAATCCTCCCTCCTTAGTAAGCAATGGTCTCCATTGCGTTGAGGTCCCCCATCAGATGATGAAATTTCTGCTGAATTTGGCCCCGGGTGAGCCACTTGCCTTGGTGCAGGAGCTGCCCTGCTTTAACGACTCGATAAAGCTGTATCCTTTGTTGCCGAGTGACTTTGATATGTCTGTCCACAATCTGATCATTGGATGCTTGTTGTATGCAGTCAGGGTTGAGCTCTATTGGTGTCAGTTGTTCTGCTACTTTTGAGGTGTCCAATAATGGTGGGAAATAAGGGTGACGGAGATCCACGTTGAACATTGGGTGCAGGCCAAGGAAAGGAGGAATGTTGAGCTCAAAATAATTATCCCCCATGGCCTTGGTGATAATGTACGATCCATAACGGAGTGGGCAAAGCTTCCGATGGGGTCCTGTGAGGCGTTCTTTCTGCAAGTGCAACCAAACTTTGTCTCCCACCTGAAACTTATGCGGCACCCGATGTTGATCATGGTGTTGTTTGTACTTATCATTGGACTTTTGTAGGATATCCTGAACCTGTTGGCGGATGTGTTGGATTCGCTCAATGAATCAAGTGGCTTTTCCAGCTTCAGTTGGAGTAGGAGATGAGTCAATCGAGCTGACCGCAAGGGGAAGTGCAACATCTATGGGACCCAATGGTTGGAATCCCAACCCCACTTGAAAGGGGCTATGGCCGGTTGAGCTATGCAAGGCTCGATTGTAGCTATTCTAGACATAGGGAAGGCTCTCATCCCATGTGCGAGGGTTCTTTGAATTATACATGTGAAGGATATGCACAATCATTCAATTTACAACCTCGGTTTGGCCATCTGTCTGGGGGTGGAAGGCCGTGGATTTGGTGAGCTTGGTGTCCAGTAGTGACTAGAGGCTCAACCAGAATGTGCTAAGAAATCGACTATCCCGATCTGATACAATGGTTTGTGGGATTCCAAAATGTACCCAAACTTGTTCAAAGAAGAGCTTGGCAGTGGCCTCTGCTATGATGCTCTTCTTGCAGGCAACCAGAATCGTCGTCTTAGAAAAGCGATCAACAACCACAAAAACATAGTCATTTCTCCGCTTGGTGGATGGGAGGCCCAACATGTGGTCCATTGAGATGGATTCCCATGGCTTGTCAGGAGTTGGAAGAGGGGTGTACAGGCCCTGTTTCTTAGTGGTCGGTTTGGCAATAGTGCAGGCAGTGCAGGACCTGATATACTTGCTGACCTCCTGTCGAAGTTTCGGCCAGTAGAAATGTTTTTGTAGCATCGCCACTGTCTTTTCAATGCCGAAGTGTCCTGCCACCCGACTATAGTGGGATTTCCATATCAGCTTCGCTCACTCACTTGATGGAACACAGATATGGCCGAGACGACACAACAACCCATCCTGAAGATGGAAATTATCGACAACTACATTTGCACCCAACATTTGGTAGGTGGTGGCGAAGTCAGGGTCCGTCTCATAGAGTTGGGGCCATCCAGATATCTCATGGCCGCAAGAGTCTAGCACCGTGGTGAGTGTCGCAACTAGCGGTTTGCTGAGGCAATCAACGACACGATTGGTGCTTCCTATTTTGTACTTGATGTTGAGGTGGAATTGTTGCAGGTATGTGGACCACTTTTTATGGCGGTCATTCTGCCGTTTTCCCTGTGTTTGCATGAACTGCAGTGGCTTATGATCGGTGTGGATGACTATCTCCTTCCCATGAATGTAATGTCTCCACTGGCGGCATGCTTGCACAATGGAGTACATTTCTTTGTCATAAGTAGGGTACTTACAGACAATATCAGACAGTGTCTCACTATGATAGGCCACGGGGTGTCCGTGCTGAGTGAGAACGGCACCCACAACATAGTCTAAAGCATCTGTCTCGATCTCAAAGGGATGTTGCAGGTCTGGTAGTGAAAGTAATGGGGCTGAGCACAAGCACTGCTTCAAATCATCGAACACTTATTGTTGGGACCGGCCCCACGCAAATTTTGCCTTACCATCACCCCTGTTTATTTGGTTGAGGGCCCATGCAATATGGGAGAAACCCAACACGAAGCTGCGGTAGAAATTAGCAAGTCCCAAGAAGCTCTGAAGCTCAGTGAGTGTTGTTGGGGCTGGCCAGTCACAGATGACTTGGATCTTGGATGGATCCACATGTACGCCATGCTGATCAATGATGTAGCCCAGGTAATGGACCCCGTCCATGTCGAAGGAGCCTTTTTCCAGGTTGGCGTATAGCTTGTGCTGCCGTAGGGTGTGCAGAACCTGCTAAATATGCTGCAAGTGTTCGGCCCAAGTCTTTCTATAAATTAGAATGTCATCCAGATACACCACTACAAAAGTATTGGTGAATGGTCGCATGATATCGTCCATCATCCTCATGAAAGTGGCTGGAGCATTTGTCAAACCAAAATGGATGACCAACCATTCAAAAAGTCCTTCCTTTGACTTGAAGGCGGTCTTCCATACATTTATTTGTTCTATCGAGACCTGGTGGTAGCCAAACTTCAGATCAATTTTACTGAAGTATTTGGCCCCCGTGAGTTGATCAAGGAGGTCATCGATTCGGCGAATTGGGTACCGATTTCTGACAATGATTTTATTCAGAGCCCGGTAATCAATACAGAGTCGCCAGGCTCCATCTTTCTTCTGTACCAGCATGATTGGGCTCCCACAAGGTGATGAGCTGGGGTGGATGTGCCCCTTGTGGAGCAGTTCTTGGATCTGTCACTTGATCTCCTCATTCTCTAACAAAGAGCGATGATAAACTGGCCCATTGGGCAGCGGTGCGCCAGGGGTCAGATCGATGGGGTGCTTGACCTGACAGTGCAGAGGTACCCCTGTAGGTGAGGAGAAGATATATGAGTATTCTTCCACGACCTTATCTACTTGCTTCTACTGTGTGGAGAGGTCGACCGCAGAGACCCTGGATGTGGTTGTGATATTTCTCTTATTCTGAGAGCGAATCACGAAGAAGACAAACTTCCCCGTCTGTGAGATGACCTTCTTGCATTGCTTAGAAGAGATCAAGGAAATAGCACTAGGTGGGATTGCCTCAGGTATCCTGTACAATTTTCTGTTCAAAGTAATAATAACACTACGAGGCCTAGACTCATATACAACATGACATTTCCATAAATAAGGTTGGCCCAAAAGAACATCACAAACTTCGAGAGGAGCAACATCACACAATGCCTCGTCTTTGAAGGGCTTGATGTTGTATGACAGTCGACACTGTTGGTTGACACGAAGATCGCTTCCTTGGCGGAGCCATACAATGGTGTATGGTTGTGGGTGCGGCGTTGTTTGCAGGGCCATCTTCTTGACGACCTCTGTTGAGATGAGGTTCTTTTGGCTATCGCTATCAACGATGAAGTGCAGTGGGGTGCCTTTTACCCAGATCTGTGAATGGAAGAGGCACTCTCCTTCTTCTGGCTCGTCTGGTTCACCAGGCTGGAGCTTGGTGGTGGCAACGGTGGCACTGGTTTTCGCGTCAATGATCCGTCTTCCCCTTTCTGGTTCTGTCTTGGAGTCAGAATCTGCATCTGATTCAGAGGCTTTCACTTCGGCCACCAACGACTGATTTGAGCGACAATCAACAGTGTTATGCCATGGGCTCTTATGAAAGTCGCACCACTTCCCGGTGTCCTTCTTTGCTTGTGGCTTGTACTGGTTGTCTTGATACTGTCCATATTTTCTCTATCCTTTGTTCGGTGGGTTGGGGCCACTCTTTCCTGGCTTTAGTTGTGAGGGGTTCCCAGGCCCAAATTGCCGCTTCTTTTGTTTGAGCTTTTGCTCGATTTTGACGGCATATCAGTAGGTCGCGCCCAAGGATGAGATGTCCATAAATTTCATTTCAGTATGGATATATCTATGCAGAGCATCACGATACTTGAGCACCAGATGTCGCTCCGAATATTTGATACCCAACTTGGTGCGCAAGGTATGGAAGATATTTGTGAAATCTGGCACTGCTTGGTCTGTTTCTTGCCGCAGTGTGGTCCATTTGGTATACAGGTTATCATAACTTCCGACAGGGTAGTATTGTCTGTTAATAGCATCCATGAAGGATTCCCAGGTGGCCATGACTGAAAATAATGAGGTTTCCTCTGTTTCCTTTTGCCCACAGAAAGTTTCCCACCAATCTTTGACATGGGGAATGGCTTTAAGGAGCGCAAAAGTAATCTTTTCCCTATTCAAAAATTTATGAACAGAAAAATACCCTTCTAGTAGATTCAACCACTTGTCTATAGCATCTGCCTCTATCTGACCTTCAAATATAGGAATATAAAAGTTTATTTGTACCTTGAAGGGGGCGGCGCCTCCATTCGAAGAAGATGCGTCGCCTGTTGGTAGTCGCCGAAGGATTTGCACGAAACTATCCATCATCTCGTTCCTCTGTTGTGTGAGGAATTCCTCAATCAACAATTTGAAAGGATCTCTTGTCTCATCATCTTTATTTTCTCCTGCCATGGGAGGTCACTTGGGCGTGCAAGAGCTTTTGTCCTTAAGAGAAACAAGCTCGAGACCCAACTCTTTGTACTCTGACCTCGTTGGGGACATGCATTAAGACGACAAGGAACAAACCGCTCTGAAACCACTGATCCAGATTTTATGATAAGAATGAAATGAATACATATTATTAACAAGTTCTTAACACAAAATAATAGAGATACAGTAAAACTAGTTTTCTATTCAATAACGAAATAAGCTGAAACTCTAAAATGCAGCGGAAACAAGCTTGTTGGAATGGTGGCGGTTTATCTCTGAGAAGATATGTGACGACAGCGCACATTCACAAGAAGAAGGTTACAATGAGGCTCTGAAGGCCTTTTTACAATAAGAAAGAATGCCAAAAAACCTAGACATCCAAAAACCTAACCCTAGGAGATGAAGCGCCAAAAGTCATGTGGGCCTCGTTTGGGTAAGCTAGTACATCAACTTCCCAGGGTTGTAACTTTTGCATGCAATCTCCGTTTTAGCCGTGTGATAGCCCGTTGGAAAGGTATCGTCGAGGAGATTCATTTTGGGGGCTCAATGATGCCTTCAAATATCATTGAGGAGCTCGATACCGAAAAACCTTCATTTAGGCCCTCAAAATGGCCCCGGAAGTAAAAACTGCTAAAAATAGCAAATTGCCAAAAATGTCAGAAAGTTGTTTTGAACCAGTTGGAAAAGGTGGGTGGCCATTGATATCCATATATATCACTTCCACCATTAGTGTATCCATTTTAACAACTCGTGTTCGGAGGGCCATAACCCTAGAAATTTCTCGGCCAGGGCGTAGTCTCGCATGTATTGCTTCTGTTCTTCTATTCTGGGTGTGCTTATGACATATTTCGGTGCTTGCGACGCTTGAGGAATACACTTTCCAGGTACCCAGGGTCGCACTTCTCTTTTCAGAGCGTTCCCCGAGTCGATTTCCATTTCCTTTTTTTTGAATGAGCCTTCAAAAATAAATTGGGAGCATAGATCGGGTGGTGGTTCAAAGTTCAGTCGCCTGGAACCCTCGCTTGTGTTTCCTTGCACCGTCGCATGACTGTAGGAGCCACCTCGCGACCCTCCCTCGCTTGGGATCTTATTTTTCCCCACCGGGGGCGTCTGAGTGCACCATGGTTGAGTGAAACCCTAACCCTATCACGCCTTACTTACAGCTCTGTCCTACACATATGTCTACCTATTCCTCCATATACTTTACTCATAAATCAAATTTCGAGTTTCATTTGATGTTTTTTTTTTCTTTAATTGAAATGTTTATATTTTATTGATAGAGGAGGCGGTTGGGCCGAGGCCTAATCAACCAGAATTACACAAAATATTTGTCTCTCCTTCCATTAAAAAAACTAATCTTTTCTTGCTTTTGCATGGTACTGAGCCTTGCAATTACGGAATGGGATTGTACCCAGGTGCCTCATCGTTTTTCCTGAAAACTCCTTGCGGCAAGCTGCATCCCTCATTTGCCTTTTTGTTTGCTTCTTTATTCGATTTACGGAGGATGTGATAAATATCAAAGGAGGCGAATATTTGTAAAGAACCCCAGAGTCTCTGAAGAGTCTTGTTGAGAGCCGGATTGGCGAAATGCTCCTTCGAGTTTACAATTTTTATCAAAATTTTTGAGTCGTTGAAGACTTGAAGAGCTTTGTTTTCATATTCCTGGGCGATCTGGAAGCCTTTTAATAGCCTAAGAATTTCGGCCTGGTTATTTGTGCTTTGTCCTAACCCCCAACTAAAGTTGTTTACGTGGGAACCGTCGTGGGAATAGATAATTCCGCTAGCTCCTGCAGTCCCATGATTCCCTTTGGAGGCACTGTCGAAGAAGATTGTTACCTTATTTTTCTTTCTCCACCAGGCTTGGAATTCTTTGTCTGGAGTTCTTATGTGCCAAGAGGGATTTGAAGATGGATGGGCTAGAATCTTCATCTTTCCTTGAGTCAAGAGGGTGCCCATCCAACTTCTCTCCTCTTGAGTGAGAGAGGTGTCAAGATTTACCGAGTGATTGTTCAGAGCTTCCAACAGATAAGCCTTGGCTTTAACCTCTATCGTCTGAGGTGTGTGAGCTGTATTGTTAAAAATAATATTGTTTCTTGCGAGCCAGATCTTCCAGCAGATGAACTTGGGTATGGAAGACCAGATCTAATCCCACATTGATTTATAATTTATCACCCTTGGATATCGGTCTTGCCAAGATCCAAAAAGAGTGTTGACTGCGATCTGAGAGGGTGCAATCACCTTGAGGCCTTGGAGCGCGTGTGTCCAAACTAATTGGGAAAAAGGGCAATCCACGAAGAGGTGATCTAAATTTTTCGAATCCATTCTGCATAAGGTGCATCTATGAGGCCCATGGATGCCCCATTTTTTGAGATTTTCTCCAATCAACACGCACCTGTGGAGGAGCACCCCGGTGAAAAAATTGATTTTTGGGAGGCTGTAACTATCCCAGACTAGCTTCAAGATTGTAGGATTGAGGAGAGGATGTCGTTGGAATTGTAAAATGGCATGGCCTTGGGCGACTGTGTACATTCCTGTCTTCCCCCATCTCCAACAATCGACCTCATGAAGGCTTATAGGAGTAGACCCTTTCAAAGATTCGAGGAGGAGGTGTTTTTGGTGTAGAAAATGTGCTGGAAGATCAGGGAATACCCAATCCGCCCAGAATCCATCATTATCCCATGCCGAGATGTCTACTAGAAGTTTGAGCCCGAGATGGGAAAGCCACACACAAATTTTTGTTAGTTCCATTGCGTTTCCCAAAGGCGGATTGCCCATTATTCTATCTGTCCAGAGAAAAGTTCTTTTTCCATTCCCAGGGACTCTGAAAAGTTGTTTTTTAAAGAATTTGAGGCCTTTTCTACAAAGGTTTTATAGCGGGGTGCCTTTGGGGTTATTATCATTCTAAAAGTTTCTCAAAGAAGTTCCTTTGAGGTACTTCTTCTGGAGGAGCAGGCTGACTTCTATTGGAATACATTTGCCAAAAGATTTTACCTCCTAAGATGATATTGGTGAGACTAGGGTCTCTTATTTGGAGTCCTCCTTCTCTCTTTGGGCATTTTGCAATGTCCCAACTGACTAAATGGAACTCACGCTGATTTCCTTTTCCTCCTCACCAAAGGAAGTCTCTGATTAGCTTCAAGATCTGCTCTGTGATTGCCTTTGGAGCAAGAAGAAACGAGGCCTGATATAAAGGGAGGGAAGTCAAGACTGCTTTGATGAGAATCAGTTTGCCAATGTTGTTAAGCCACTGTCCTCCCCATGCTACAATTTTAGATTTGAATTTGCTGATGACTTCAATCCATAGAGAGGATTTGTTTGCTCCCAATGTTAGAGGAAGACCTAGATACATGATTTTGTCCCAGGAAACAAATCTTTTGAAGCACAAGATATGAGAAGTTCTAGGAATGGTTTTCTCATTCGTGTTCCAGCCATACACAACACTCTTTCTTTTGTTGACCAACGCTCCTGAGATGCAATAGAAGTTTTGAATAATCTCATTGAAATCCCTTGCTATCCGAACGAAAGCTCCTCCTAGCATAAGGGAATCATCAACAAACATAGCATGGTTGATTGGTTCTGTTCCTTTCGCCGATCGAATGCCCGGAATTTCCTCAACGTTCCTTTCCGCTATCAGTTTCTACTCAGGGAGTCTGCCATTAGAATGTACAGGAAGGGGAGTAGTGGGAAACCTTGTCTTATCCCTCTTGATGCTTGAAAGTAATTAGCAGGACGACCATTTACTAGAGGGGCGATCCAGGGCTTGTCAATGCAGGATTTGATCATATTTACAAGCTGAAACCATAAGAGAGCAACACTTTGTACAAAAAATACCGCTTGACCCGGTCGAAGGCGTTGGCCATGTCAAGCTTGATAAGCATTCCTTGCTCCTTCCTCCGGTGGCTTGAATGAATGGCTTCGTGTACAAGAATCACATTATTCAGGATATGCCTTCCTTTGACGAAACCCCCTTGGGTGGGGGAAATGAGCTGTCCAAGCAGGGGTTTTAGTCTATTTGCCAGCAACTTCAAGAGGATTTTGTAGGAGGCATTAGACAACGAGATAGGTCTGAATCTGTTGAAAGAGACCAGGTTGACTTCTTTGGGGATTAAGGCAAGAAAAGTGGAGTTGGTGCTGCCTCCCACCTTGGACTTTTGCTGAAATGATTTAACCATTCTCAGTAAATCTGGCACGATAATTATCCAACAAGCTTTGTAGAAGTGTATGGAAAATCCATCAGATCCCAGGGCTTTGTTAGATTCCATGTCCCAAGCAACCTTGTTGATTTCCTCCTCAGTGAATGGTTTCAAGAGACTTGCGTTGATATCATTACTGAAAATATGAGGCATATGGGAAAGAAAGTCGATGGAGACCCATTCATTTCTTGTTCCATCCTTAGAATAGAGATTCTGAAAATGATTTTCTGCTGCTGCCTTTATTTGAGCAAAACCTTTGGAGATTGTATCATCAGCTGTAGTGATTTTAGAGATGTGATTTTGGGAGAGACGGGCTCTGAACTACCTATGAAAGAAGGCCATGTTGCAATCACTGGTTGCCAACCACATGCTTTAGGACTTTAATTTCCAGTACTCCTCTTCATATCAGAAAGCTCTGTGAGAGACCTGCTGGGCAACCTGTTCCTTCTCCAGGCTCTGAATGGTTATGTCTTGACTTTCCATGTACATCTGAAAAATCTGCTAACTGTTGAACAACCTATTTCCTTTTGCAGAGAAGGGGTTAGAGGGGGATTTAACCCACTCTTTAAGAGCTGATTTTGTAGCTTTTAATTTCTGTTCCCAAACAAAACTTGGTGAGCCAATAACCGAAGTGGACCAGGCTTTGGTTACTACTTCCATGAACCCTTCCTGCTCAATCCATTGAGGGATGAATTTAAAAGGGATGGGGCCTAAGTCTTCTTCCTCATCCAATTGCAGGAGAATGGGATTGTGGTCTGAGGTAATTTTTGGGAGGATTTTGGTGGTCACTACTTTCTTATCCAACAAGAGGGAGCTTTGCACTAGGAACCTGTCAAGCCTGGCAGAAATGTGAACAACCCGTGTTCTATTATTCGTCCATGTGTATAAACCTTTCTTTGGTTTAATATCAAGTAAGTCCCACTGCTGTATCAAATCCTCTACAAGCGAGAGCATATGATCCCTGCTGATTATGCCCCCTCATTTTTCTTTTGGTTCCAACACTATATTTAAGTCCCCTGCTATTATAATATTCTTGGGAGAGTATGCTTCTACAAAATTAGAAAGAGATTGCCAACATTCTTTTTTCTCCACAAATTGAATCGGGACATAAAGATTGAATCGAGTGATAGTGATCTTACTTGATTTGCGACGGAGTTATGTATAGATCTAATGCAGTGTCTCGAAGGAGCTTTCAAGGTGAAATTGGTCTTCAATCTAGACCGTGGAAATCCCTCCAAAAGTGCCCCTTTCACTAACAGACTTTCCACCATTTCTTTTCCAATTCGTTCTACTTAGGTCTAGAAGGGCTTCCCCTTCTATTTTTGTCTCTTGGAGCATGAGGATCTCTGGCGATTATGACTTCAACAGATCTTTCACGGCTTCGATTTTCATAGGATTCTCTAGGCCTCTGCAGTTCCAAGAGACTAGATGCATTATTTACTGGGATGGGAAGAAGAGGGGCCTCCCTTGGGTGGCCTGGCTCTGGTATTTCGTCCAATAGACATTTAGAGAGTAGGTTAGCTGCCCTGCATTTTATGTCTCTCCGCTTCTTCGTCTCTTGCTTATTTGAGGGATTTCCTTCCTGCTTTTTTCGATTGTATTTCGAAAGTATCGTATTCTAATGAGCTTGACATTCCATAGGTTTCTTTCTTATCATATCTGCATAGGAGGGGGAGGAAGAGGAAGAGCCTTCTAATTGGTTTTCTGGTTGAGTGGGAAGGGCACCTGTATTGTTTTCTTCCAATGCTGGGGGGGAGGCATGTTGATCCAAATCACGAGCTGTAGTCGAAGGTTCTTCCTGGGAGTTGAGAGGTTCGAAGGGATTCATAATTGATTCTATCATAATAGGAGTTGGGTTCCCAACCACTTGAGGTTGCACTATGTTGGGCACAGTGGCTCCTACAAAAGTCCCCTTCATATGAGGCTTACTGATCTTCTTTGAAGGGGTCAGCTTCTAAACCTTCGTCCATTGCTCCCCTTTCGATTTTTCTGCTTCCTCCTATGCCTTCTTTTTGCAGTTTCTTGTGAAATGCCCGTAGCCATGGCAATACCTGCACTTGAAGGGGAGCTGCTCGTAGTCTAGTTCTTGCACATGTGACCAATCTGCCACTGTTATCTTGATGGCCTCCGAGAGCCCTATTTCCAGATCCACCTCCACAAAGATTCGCACGCAGGAGTATTGATCCTTCCTTTCTGCTGTGTCAATGTATTTTCCAAGGGCATTCCCAATCGAGTCTAGGGATTTCGGGCTCCAACAATGCAGAGGTAGGTGTGGAAGGCGCACCCAGACTGGGACCGCCGAAGGCACATCCTAAGCTGGATCAAAGTCTGGAGTCCACTGGTTCAGGTACAACGCTTGGGGACCCATAAAATAAGGTCCATTTTTGAAGATAAGATTCATGTCTTCAGCATTGTCGAATATGAAAACATAATAACCTTTCCCGACAAAATGGCTCTTGATGCCTTATGAGACAAGAGGTCTCCAGTTCCTCTGAATCCATGCTTCGACGACTCTTGGAGAAGGCCATAAACCAGTAAACTGATCAATCAAGCCTCTTTCAGCAATGTTTAAGGCAACACGATAGGGCTCTTCGACTGGGAGATCTACCGACGGGATGGCGTCCATATTCTTCACAAATTTTTCCTGGGAGACTGAAATTGGTCATTTGCTACAGGCCTCTACCAGTTTTTTGAAGGCCAAGAGCTATGGGGGGGAGGAGGGAGGCTCAGAGCCCCCTCTTGAAGCCATGGCAACTGGGAGAAGAGGGCAGAGGGAGGCTCACGCAGAGCGCACGCGAGAGCAACGTTCCTGAAAAAGGATGGAGTCCTATTCCTATTTGGATTTTAATTAACAAAAAAAATAAAAAAAAATCATACTTACCTTGAGTTTCATTTGATGTTAAGAACCATCATAATCAAAATTAAATATAAATTTTATAAAATTTTGATAAAATAAACTTTGATCACAATTCATTAGTTACATATAAATTTCATTAATTACATATAAATTTTAAAAGATTATGATAAAATAAACTTTAATCATAATTTATTAGTTAAAAACTCTTAGTTAAAAAATTTGAATTAAATAGGAGAAGTAACTATAATAATTCTAATTTTTCTTACTTAAACGTCCATTAAAAGATCTTATGATATCTTTGTTGTCACACAAAATGAAATAGTTTTTATGAGATATAAATAAAACACCAAAGTCCTAGTGCGTATTGCATTTATCTCCATTATGCCTTGCATCTTAAAACTATTACTGATATATTGGAGCGATCTATTAGAGGGCATTGGTATAAAGTGAGTTAAATTTATCTTAAAACTATTACTGATATATTGGAGCGATCTATTAGAGGGCATTGGTATAAAGTGAGTTAAATTTGTTTGTGATGGTTTAGTTATGTTGTAATTTGCATGTGCATGGAGTGGAAAATGATGAGGTATTTCAAAAGAATTTTCTTTGATAATGTTTAATAATCATGAGTTAAACTTGTTTGTGATGGTTTAGTTATGTTGTAATTTGTATGTGCACGGAGAGGAAAATGATGAGGTATTTCAAAAGAATTTTCTTTGATAATGTTTAATAATCATGAGTTAGATTTGTTTGTGATGGTTTAGTTATGTTGTAATTTGCATGTGCATGGAGAGGAAAATGATGAGGTATTTCAAAAGATTTTTTTTGATAATGTTTAATAATCATTTGCAATGTTTAGAAAATAAGTTGCAAGCTAATAATGTTGAGTTTATCATGTTTTCAATTTATTTAAATTATTATTAAAAAAAATATTTGTGATAATTAAGGTTTATAAGTGATTTAGGATTTATTTTATAAGGTATTTTATAATTTGTTTTTTCAATATGGTGTTTATAGAAAGGAATGGTAATTGCTCATCTTCCTTTTCAATACATCCGAGTTTAAATGATGAGCTTTTCAAAACTTGTGAATCTTCTCTAATCAATTAGTTAACTTTTTTCTATTATTATATTCCATATCCATTATTTCAATTTATATTTACATTTGATATATATATTTTAAATAGCATATTTAACTATTTTCATTGTGATAAAGAATCATCATATTTATAGATGTATTTACACTTCTATAAATAGTAAGAGTTAATTGTGAATAACGAGTTATGGAACTACACTTGTATCTAAAAATAATGTTGAGCTTGTTTGTTACATAGTGGTATTAGAGCCTTCACTAACTTTATAATGTATGTGCATGATGATCATAAAGGCAACTGAAGTAGGTACAGATTTGAAGCAAGTTTTGACAAATATAATGTTGAATGGGTTTGTTACATAGTGGTATTAGAGTCTTCGCTAACTTTATAATGTATGTGCATGATGATCATAAAGGCAACTGAAGTAGGTACACATTTGAAGCAAGTTTTGACAAATATAATGAATTACAGGGATTCTATTAAGAGATTTTGTTGTAGTTGTAATGTTTCTAAGAATAAGTTATGTTTTAGTTGTAAAGGTTCTATTAAGAAGTATCAATGCGAGTGCATTTTTTTTTTTGCTTAGCATAGATTTTATTTTTTATTTTTTATTTTTAAATTGAATTGAACTTAATTTGTATTAAAGAAAGTTGTGTTGAAGCATTAGCAATAAAATCTTACAAAAGAGGGCTTCCAACTTGTCAATTTTTTTAGATTTGTAGAATAAGGTAAAATGTGTCTGATAAGACTATTTCTTAGATCATCTGCGCTGATTATATCCTTGTAGAAATTGCCTAAACAACAAATAACTTTTAAAAAACATACATTAATTTGAAGAGAAAGAGTCCAGAATTTCAGGGGTTTCAGGAGCTCTAGGAGGAGCTGTATCTTTAGTCTCCATGGGGACAATGCCTCGATTGCTAGTTCCTGCACCACTGTTTGCTCCATCAACTCTAGAGTGATGTTCCCTTTGAACATTAGATGATGTTTTCATGGGTTGCACACTAAGTTGGGTCTTGATATGTTGTATTTCTAATTCCATGTTGTCCATTCACCTGTTTAGAGTTTGCATGGCCGTTTATGTTTCTTGATTTCTAGATATGGTGAGAATGCCAAGGGCCTGCTCTACGTCCCCAAATTTGCTTGTAAGATGATGGAGGGCCAAACTGTTTGCCTAAGCAATATCCTCACTCCTTCTGAGAACCTGCCTAATGTCATACCATGAGGGTTCCATGGGAGGGGGAGGCAAATTTCCTCGCTGAAGAAAACCAGGTTCACAAATAACTAGATCCTCCCCCCGAACAATAGAAAGTGAGAAACCACTGTTAGGGAAAATCAAATTTAGAGAATCACAATACTTACCCACGTCGTTGTCAGATATTAGGATGAAAACATAAAAATATCCAAAGAAAAAGAATAGAGAACACTCTTTTACCAGCTGAGCCAGACAAGCAAGGCGAAACTTATTTTGCAAGAGAACATTGTTGCAGTTAGAGCGCCCAGATACCAACTGATTTAAATGAACATAGCAAGACCGATCGAGCAAGAGACCACTGGTGCACACAAACAAACCTTGAGTAGGTGTCTCTGCAGAACCCTGAACAACATGATCAAAACAAGACGACACAAGGAAAATCTTTAAGATAGAGGCCATTGAATCCTTCACAAAACTGTTGCGCCACACAAATGAGAAGACTGATGCACAGGGGAAATTAATCCCCATATGTGCAAGAGGAGAGACATGTCCCACGAGAACCACCATCTTCCAACTCGAGGGCACACAAAACGAAAGGGAAAGAGGCATTAGGGAAAGCCTTGGGACCCTCCCACCCTATCTAACAACATTTCACCTTTGCTTAACCTAGTGCCTTCTTTGGCATGATGATCTACTATGGTATTTAAATTTCCTTTCACATGATAAAGGTGGAATACTTCAAATTATTTACCGAGCACAATAACCCAGATGATTATCCCATTGAAGAGGTTTGGTCTAGTTTGTGTTCGATTGATTATCATTCTGATTACAATTATTGAGTCTCCGAGAGTTGACAACTTTTTAATTTTCCTTTCTCTAGCTAGTCCGAGCCCCTGAAAAAGAGCACATGCTTCAACTATGTTGTTAGAGGCGACTCCCAATCCCCAAGAGTAAAAAGTTTCTATGTTTCCTCAGGGATAAATAAAGACTCCCACCCACACCTGCCGCCCCAGAACATAGATTTACCTTGTTATTGTTGTGAATAATCCACAATCAAACATAGATCTTGTTGTTTTTCCTTGATGTGAAAAATATGTCACATAACAAATATTTTATTGTCATTATTGTTGTGAAGAATCCATTCACAAATAAAAAACTTAGTGAGGTCATTGCTACAAAGACAATTCCATTATCCAAGGACCATAACACATCATTCTTACAAAATATTACAACCAATAGTATGTTGTTGAGTTTGTCATTACAAAGAGCATTATTCGAAAAGTTGTTACAATCTATATAGGTCATCAAATGTATTAAGCATCAAGATTGATTAATAAAACTTTAGATATAAAATTCAATATTTTTGTGCTCTTGACTATTATTTAATAATCTATTTTAAACTTCTTTGTTAATGGAATTTTCCATCAAATCTTTACAAGAACTTACATAAAAAAAAATATTTAATTAACATTTTGAACCTAAAACTTTGTTCTTCATCATAACATAAAAAGTCATAAACATTAAGGACACTTATGTTTGTATTTCATCTCTTTTTTTCTTTTTCTTTTTTATCTCTAAAAAAAACTTCAAAATCAAAATAAATATATGCTAGCTTTTCATTAAATTTTATTAACATTATATATATATATATATATATATATATATATATATATATATATATAAACATGTATAATATTTTTCTTTTATCAATTTAATAATTTTCAATTTAAAAATAATATAAGACAATGACAATGAAATGTATTCATATAAAAACTATTTTACTTGAGTGTTAAACATTAATATTGATATAGTTTCATTTTAATCATTATTTTTTTTTTCTGCCCAACAATTTGACTAATACATACTTTACCCCTTCTCAATTTGAACTTATAACCTCAATATAAGATAAACTGATCAATTAAATAAATTATAAATATAAATAATCATTTTTCAATATAAAACGAATTAATGATACAAAATTATCACAAAATTAAAAAATAATTGAAAATTAAATAAATTATAAATATAAATAATCATTTTTTAATATAAAACTAAAATCGATTAAATAAATTATAAATATAAAGAATCATTTTTCACTATAAAACGAAATGATCATTTGTAGCGCATTTGACTACTAGAAGTATTGTGAGAAGCAACAAAATGATTACAATCAATAAACAGAGAAGTTGTCTTTGCATTACGAGTACGTATCTTTTTTATGATTTACACTTTTACTTTTTTATTCATTATTTGCTAAGATATTCTCAATGCATGCTACTAAATTGTATCAATTAATTTTTTTATTGCATTGTCACGAACACCTTAATTTTATTTTGAAAAAACCCATATTATATATATAGCTTGGTATATATATATATATATATATATACCAAGCTATATATATATATTATTATGTTTGTATTTTTATGGATGGTTTAGGTTTAAACTGGGTAGATTCTAAAGTTTTGGAAACTTAAATTTAATCATATTTATATGTGTTGTACATTTATATGTGTTGTACATGTAATCGTTGGGATTGCATTATAATAATAATATAAGTATGAAGAATTGTATGTGATAGGAAGAGTTTTCTGTTAAGGAAGACCAACAATCATTTTGATTGTATTTATGCATTTTTCATATTAATGCAAAGCATATTAGTGGAGTTACGATTTCTGCCATACATGGTTTGACAGTGGTATCAGAGCTCACGTTAACTCCATTATTTCTCTAGGTGTTTTCTCTCCCCTTAGTGTACAAAAATACCTTCTTGTTTGCTCCTCTGCCCTTTGACACTTTGATCGATTCCTTTTCTAGCCCGTGTTTCAATGATTACTCACACAAAGTCTCCTTGGCGCCCACTGCGCTCATCACCTATTCATGCTCACGCTATGAAACCCTAATATTAAGTGAAACCCTAAACTAAGTCACCCGTCTAATGTTCATTCATTCCTGTACATGCCCCCATTGCATTGTACTAGGGCCTCGACTTAGCGCATATTACACCTCAACTTTACGCCCGACTGTGGTATGATCCTCAATGTTGACCAAAACTCAAATTCGAGCGTCGACTGTTCAAATCGACTACTAGGGTTCTTCCTATCACTCGATTGCTAGGGTATTGAAATGTGCATGGTAACCGTATGCTAGTTCCACTACCCTCACAAAAACCCTAACACTCAACTATTCTATCTCTCTAACTCTCTAAGCCGACTGTCTAATTCCTTTGTTGCCACAAACTCTATGGCCCACTAGGAATTGAAGCCCAACCTTTGAGCTCCATGAAACATACTTCTTTCCCTCAACAGAATTTCTAGAACCCTCCATTTGAGATTTGAACATGTGAGCCGATCTTTGAATCTGAGATTCGAACGCGAGACCTTTTGCTTGAATACTTTGCAACACAACCTCATAGATTTTGAAGTAGGCAACAAATATTAACCTGGTACAATCAAGGGGCAACAAGAGCGATTTCATGTGTGCACCGCGAGATGGAGATAATCAGGGATTTGGCATCAAGATTGGGAGTAAGGACACATCGATGAGCATTTCCTGAATGAATTCAATCAATTATTATTTGAGTAAATCATAAGAAAAGAATGTGAACCATAGAAGTTGGGTTCAATTAGCACCGAGAGGAGAGATCAAGAGAGTTCTACTACCTGTAACAACCAGACTCAAGCAGATTTCTTGCTTTCTTCCTTTCACTTGTCACTAAGAAATGAAAGGATGGATAAAGAAGAAGACCGGAGACAAGGGGGGTTGGCATAATCCTCGTGAAAGATCCAATCTTCAATGTACCCATTGCAGAAGGAATGGGTCACATGAAGCGACTCACTGTAGAGTTCCATGGGAGAAGATCAAAGAAGACAAACAAAATAAAAAAGAAGACAGAGGTAAAACTTTAGAACCAACAAAAGTTAAAACACCTACTCATTATGTTATTTCCCATTGCAATATAGGAGTAACCGAAGATTTGTTTAACAATTCATTTGCTTCTTGGAGAGATGCATGGCTTCTTGACACAGGTGCAACCTCCCACATGAAATTCCAAAGAAAATTCTTCGAAGACTTCAATAAAAATGTAGATGATATAGTGTATTTTGCAGATAGATCAAGTCTCAAACCTTCGGGAATGGGCACCATCAAGTTTAAGTTGCTTGGACTCCCGGATTTTCTTCTACATAATGTACTCTATCTTCCTGATATATAAAGGAACTTTCTATCCCTTGTGCACATCCGACAACAAGGCCACTTTGTTCATACGTTCTATGGCAAAGTTGAAATAGAGAAGCATTCTGACAACATGGTTGTCATGATCGGAATGGAAGATGAAAGACTACTGAAGCTGAAAGGGACATCTTCCCATACACAAAATGATGCATACCTCTCTCATCACGATGTCAGTATAATTCCATCCAAGATTTTGTTGTTAAGCCCTAAATTGTGGCACATTACCCCTTAATTGGGGCATATTACATTCGTATTGTTATTTTATTTATGTTGGTTTGGGTCCATTAATTGTAATTGTACCTCCTAGTCTCCTATATATATATATATATATATATATATATATATATATATATATATATATATCAAGGAGAACTTTTCATTTGGAATCATCTTGTATTTGTGAATTCATGTGATGTATAAGGAGGTTTGATCCAGGTGGATATTGGTGGCCACCCACCTATTCCAACCGGCTACTTGTGTCAGTTTTTTATTGAGAACATCTTTTTGTACTGCTTTATAATTGCGAGTTCTACACTTCTGGGCCTGTTTGAAGCCTCACACGTTCTCCATGGTGATATGGGTGGCCTCTTGCCTATTCAAACTGGCTTATTTTGTATGTTTTCATGTCATCACATCTTACTGTACTTCTAGGGCTATTTTGGGGCCCTAAACGTTGTTTTCTTGACTCGCCATAGTCAAACTGTAGATGGAGTCAGATTCTAAAGGACATAATGTGTACTTATCTAAAATACCTTTTCAACGGGCTATCACGTGCCTAAAATTGAGGTCATATGCAAAAGTTACGACCCTAGGAAGTTGAGGTACCAAATTACACCAACTTGCCCATAGGGCCCACATGAATTTTGGCGTTTTACCTTTTAGGGTTAGGATTTTGGATGTCTAGGGTTTTGGCATTCATGAGTAATATGTAAAGGCCCTCTGGAGCCTCATTGTGATCCATTCTGCTCATATGGATGCACGTAGCAGCCACATCTCTTCTCAAAGATAACTACCACCATTCGAACAAGTTTCAGTTCTGCAGTTTTACAGTTTCAACCTATTTCATTATTTAATAGAATATATTGTTCACTGGATATTTGTGTTATTCTTCCTATCTCTATGTTTATTGTATTTAGTCTGTTAATTAGTTCGTTCCGTTCCTAAATCCAGATCAGTGGTATCATAGTGGTCTACTCCTCATTTATTTTTCTTCGTGCATGTCCCCGACAAGGGCTGGGTACAAGAAGTTGGGAATCGAACCAATCGAGCCATTACCAGATCGACCATGTTGAGCCCGACAACAACCCATGGGAGACAAAAAGAGAGATGATGGAGCAGGAGATCCAATTAAAATGTTCCTCGAGGAAGCCCTCGTGTGAAAAAGGAACGAAATGATGGACAACTTCGCGCAGATCCTTCGACGGTTTCCCAAGGGAGAAGCATCTTCATCAGGCGGCCATGCAACCCCCTTCAAGGTACATGTAAATTTTGATATTCCATTATTTGAAGGATTGATATATGTAGATGCTGTTGATAAATGGTTGAATCTGCTCGAAGGATATTTTTCGGTCCACAATTTTTCCGATCAGGAAAAGATCACGTTTGCACTCCTCAAGGTCATTCCCCATGTTAAAGACTAGTGGGATACTTACTCTGAGCAAAGAGCCCTAAAGGAATCTGCAATTTTTGTGGTGGCCCCTACATGTGATTCCTTTCGGGACGCCATTAAAGAACAATACTACCCTGTCGGAAGCTACGAGGACCAGTACACCAGATGGACCACCCTACGTCAAGAAAGGGACGAGACAGTACTAGACTTCACCAATATTTTCCTTACTCTATGCACCAAATTGGGTATCAAATATTTTTAGCATCATCTGGTGCTCAAATATTGTGGTTTCTTGCATAGATACATTCAAACAGAAATGAAGTTCCTGGACATCGCCTCATTAGGCACAACTTATAGATACGGTGTCAAGATCAAGTAGAAAGTTAAATAGAAATGGTGAGAGTTTGGATCTGCAAACCCCTCACAACCAAAGCACGACAAAGGAAACCCCAACCCACACAACAGGGGACCGAGTTGAGATGGCCATCCTCAGGACAATCCCACGAAGCTGCAACACAAGAAGGAGAAGATGAAGAAGGACATGGGAAAATGGTGTGAGTACCATAAAAGTCCTCGACACAACACCGACGAATGCCGCTCCAAGCAGTCCCTTGTGGCCGAGCTGAAGGCTTCTGATTCAGAGGTCGATTCTGATTATGAGTTAAATCCTAAAGGAGGGAAGTAGATTATCAATTCTGAACCGAGTGCCATGGTCACTACCACCAAAGTCCAACCAAGCGAACCGGAAGAACCAGAGGAAGGGGAACGCCTCTTTCACTCGCATATGTGGGTCAAGGGTGTTTCGATTCATTTCATTGTTGACAATGATAGTCAGAAGAACCTGATTTTAGTAGAGGTCATCAAGTGGCTGAACCTGCCAACGACACCGCACTCGTAGCCCTACACCATCGGCTAGATTCGTCAAGGAGGAGATCTCCGTGTCAACCAACAATGTCGTCTGCCCTATGACATCAAGCCTTTCAAAGATGATGTACTATGTGATATTGCTGCCCTTGAATTTTTTATGTTCTTTTAGCAAAACCATATTTGTGGAAGCATCATGTTGTGTATGACTCTAAACCCCGCAGTGTTATTATTACTTTGGGTAGACAATTGTACAAGATCCCAGAGGTGGCACCACTTACTGCTATTTCTTTAATCTCTGCTAAGCAATGTAGTAAGGTCATTTCACAGACCGGGAAGTTCGTATTCTTTGTGATCTGTGCTCACAGTAAGAAGAATGTCGCCACCACATTCGTGGCCTCTACACAACGACTCTCTCTACAGTAGAAGCAAGTGGACGGGATCGTGGAAGAATACCGAGACATCTTCGTCTCACCTACAGAGGTACCGACAAACTACCAAGTCAAGCATCCAATTGATCTGATCCCCGACGCACCTCTACCTAATGTACTAGTCTATCGACGCTCACTGATGGAGAATGATGAAATTAGGCTCCAGATCCAAGAGCTGCTTCAAAATGGGCACATTAGAACCAACTCCTCCCCTTGCGGAAGCCCGATTGTACTGGTGCAGAAGAAGGGCGGTACTTGGTGACTCTGCATTGATTATAGAGCCTTAAACAAAATCAAATTCAGGAACTGCTACCCCATTCCCATGATTGATGACGTTCTTGACCAAATCAAGGGGGGAAAATTCTTCAGCAAGATTGACCTGAAGTCTGGCTACCACTAGGTTCCCATCAAACCAACTGATGTCTGGAAGACAACCTTCAAGTCTGAAGAAGGTCTATACGAATGGCTAGTCATGCCATTTGGCTTAACAAATGCACCAACCACTTTCATGCGGTTGATGGACGATGTATTGAGACCCTTCACCAACTCATTTGTGGTAGTATATTTGGATGACATCTTCATCTTCAATAGAACGTGGGAGGAGCACATGCGGCATATTAAATAGATTTTGAGCACTCTGCGACAACACAAGCATTATGCCAACTTGGAAAAATTCTCTTTTGGCATAAAAATGGTCCAATACCTAGGCTACATTGTTGATGAGGATGGGGTACAGGTTGATCCCACTAAGATCCAAGTCATTCGTGACTGGCCAACCTTGACCACACTAATCGAGCTTCAGAGCTTCTCGGGACTCACCAATTTTTACCGACGATTCATGTTGGGATTCTCCCATATTGCATGGGCCCTCATCCAGGTGACTAAGGGTGGTGGTAGGTCCAATTTCGTGTGGTGGAATGAGCAACAACGAGCATTCGAAGATTTGAAACATCATTTGTGCTCAGCTCCAGTCCTCTCTCCTTTCCCAATCTGCAACAACCATTCGAGATTGAGATTGATGCATCTGACTATGTTGTGGGCACAATTCTCACTCAAAATGGGCATTTGGTGGCATACCATAGTGAGACACTCTCCAATACTATCTGGAAATACCCCACCTATGACAAGGAAATGTATTCCATTGTACAAGCCCGCCATAAATGAAAACATTACATTTTGGGGACAGAGACGATCATACACACTGATCACAAGCCTTTGCAGTTCATAGAGACACAGGGAAAATTGCAGAATGACCACCATCAGAAGTGGTCCACCTACCTACAACAGTTCTATATCAAAATCGAGTATAAGACATGTATCTCCAATCGTGTCGCTGACTGCCTCAATCGGCCTCCTGTGGATGCACTTACCACTGTGCTCCATTCCCGTGGACATGAAACGTCGGAGTGGCCCCAACTTTACCAGAAAGATCCGGACTTTGCCACCACATATCAGCTCTTGGGGACAGGCGCCACTGTCAATGATTTTAAAATTTAGGACAGACTCTTATGCCACCTGGGCCATCTCTGTGTTCCTACAAGAGAGCTTGCAAAGCTGATTTGGGAAGCCCACTATAGTCGGGTGGCAGGACATTTTGGCTTAGAGAAAACTGTGGCCGTTCTTCAGAACCATTTTTATTGGCCGAAAATTTGACAAAACATCAACACGTATATCAATTATTCCACTTCCTGCACCATTGCCAAGTCGAGCATCAAAAATCAAGGCTTATACACCCCTCTTCCTATTCCAGAGAAGCTGCAGGAATCTATCTCCATGGTTTACATGTCTGGTTTGTCATCCACCAAGCATGAAAATGACTGTGTGTTTGTGGTCGTTGATTGGTTTTCGAAGATGGCCATCCTCACAGCCTGCAAGAAGAATGTCACAGTGGCAGATACTGCCAAGCTCTTCTTCAAATGAGTTTGGGTTCACTTTGGGATACCACAGACCATCATCTCCGACCGAGACAACATGTTCCTCAACACCTTTTGGTCAAGTATCTAGTCTCTGTTGGACACCAAGCTCACGATATCCACTTATTTCCACCCCCAAAACCGAAGGCCAAACCAAGGTCGCCAATCAGATGATTGTGCATACCCCGCGCATGCACAATTCTAAGCATCCCCATACATGGGACGAGAGTCTCGCATATGTCCAACACAGTTACAACAAGGATCTTCATAGTTCCATTGGCCATAACCTAGTTGAGGTGGGTTTGGGATTCCAACCCTTGGGACTGATTGATGTTGCACTTCCTCTTGCCACTGCACAGACATAATCTTCCTCCGATCAGTATGCGGTCGACAAAGCCACCAGATTCATTGAGCAGATTCAACACATTCGCCAATAGGTCTAGGAGATTTTTCAGAAATCCAATGCTAAGTACAAGCAACGCCATGATAAACACAGGGTACCACACCAGTTTCAGGTTAGCGACAATGTCTGGTTACATTTGTAGGAGGAGCGTCTCGCCGGTCCCTATCAGAAGCTTCACCCACTTCATTATGGGACTTACACTATCACCAAGATTGTGGGTAGCAATGCTTTTGAGCTCAACACTCCACCCTTCCTTGGTCTCCATCCAATATTCAATGTGGACCTCCTTCGGCCATATTTTCCACCATTATTGGACACCTCTGAGATTGTCGAACAATTGACACCAACAGAGCTCAACCCTGATTGCATGAAATAAGAATCCACCGATTAGATAGTGGACACATAGATCAAGGGCACTCGCCAGCAGTGGATCCAGCTTTATCAGGTTATCAAGGCAGGGCAACTCCTACACCAAGGCAAGTGGCTCACCCGAGGCCAAATCCAACAGAAGTTTCCTCGCCTGATGGAGGAAATACACGCAATGGAGACCATTGGTTCCTACGGGAGGAGGATTGATCTAGGTGGATATTAGTGACCACCCACCTATTCCAACTGGCTCCTTGTGTCCATTTTTTATTGAACACGTCTTTCTGTACTGATTTATAATTGTGAGTTCTACACTTTTGGGGCTGTTTGAAGCCTCACACATTTTCCAGGTGGATACGGGTGGCCTCTCACCTATTCCAACTGGTTTATTTTGTATGTTTTCATGTTTAGGGCTGTTTTGGGGCCCTAAACGTTGTTTTCTTGACTCGCCATAGTTAGACGATAGATAGAGTCAGAGTCTGATGGAAAAATGTGTATTTCTCTGAAATACCTTTCCAACGGGCTATCACACACCTAAAACAAAGGTTGTATGCAAAAGTTACGACCCTAGGAAGTTGAGGTGCCAAATTACACCAACTTACCCATAGGGCCCACATGACTTTTGGTGTTTCACCTTTTAGGGTTAGGTTTTTGGATGTCTAGGGTTTTGGAATTCATGACTAATATGTAAAGGCCCTCTTGAGCCTCATTGTGATCCATTCTGCTTAGAAATATGTGTGTAGCAGCCACATCTCTTCTCAAAGATAGCTACCACCATTCGAGCAAGTTTCAGTTCTACAGTTTTACAGTTTCAACCTATTTCATTATTTAATAGAAGATATTGTTCACTGGATATTTGTGTTATTCTTCCTATCTCTCTGTTTATTGTATTTAATCTGTTGAATAGTTCGTTCCGCTCCTAAATCCGGATCAAGGTTGCACCCTCAAAGAGACTTATTATTTGGATTTCTCTCTTTTTCAATGCGTGGAGTACTTATTCTGAGGTTTTTATGCTATTTTGATATTTGGTTCTTAACATTTGGTATCAGAGCTAGACAATCCTCGAGACTGACTTCTTCAAAACAAGTCTTCTTGGAATTTTTTCTTCAATATTTTTTATGGAAGGTTTCGGTATCTGGAATTTATATTGTGTATAGGAGACATATAGAGCTAACTTGGGTCCAAATTTTAGATCTTGGTTCATTAAATTTTTGGAGACACATTATGTTCAAGTTAGGTTTTTTCACTAGTCCCGAAACTAGTCTGAAACATGTCTTCTTGGAATTTTCGCTTGCAATTGTTTTCGGCTTGGTTTTAGGTTCTGGAATTTTTATGGCATGAAGGAGGAATAGTGAATTATCTTGTGTACAATTTCAACTCTTGATTCGTTGTACTCTGAAAGTTATTCTCCAAGGAAATTAGGGTTTTTGGCTGGTCCATATTTCAATCTAAAATAGGTATTATTGGGAAAACTGTTATATATGAAGATATAGACCTCCACATTGTGTGAGACCTATTCCGTTGGTTAGGGTACGAACCAAAGTTTTATTGGTGCAAATTAAAGTTCTGAAGTGAATACAGTGACACGCGACAACCTGTACAAGTTCGCTCTCCTAAAAGGGAAAAAATCAACACATCTTGGGAAAGTTATCATAAAATTCTCTTGGAAAATCCAATATTGGTATAACCTATGGGGTTGGAAAGAAGACACATCATGATACCTTAGGAAAAAAATTTAGACTCAGAAGGGCCGAAATTGTAGAGCTACAACATAAGAAAGGTTGGCTAGCAGAGCAATATCCAAATCAGGGTTTTAAAAGGTGTGTTTATTTTTATTTTTAAATTTGCATATCTTTTGAGTAGAAGATCCAATTGGGGTGATTCAAAAACTGGAATAAAGTGGGATAAAAGGAGTATCACATAAATTTGGGAGAATCTTAGGATTTTTAGGTACATACGTATTCCTATGTATCTAAACGTAGGAGCTGTCGTTACTTGTGAGGGCTACAAACTGGGGACATGGTGGTTCTTCCACATACCTAGAGTATATCAGAAGGCCCCTTTCGAATGGTTGTGCATTAGAAAACACTACTAAGGATTTGAGCTCCCACGTACCTGGCATATTGCAGGAGACCCCTTAGAATCATGAGACCAACCAAGTAAAGCATTTGGCTGTCTTGTTTCTATAGTACACCAAGAACAACACTCGGGGAGATCACTCTCTAGTACCTGGGTAGTCTGATAGTACGACTAAGGGCATGGTCAAGCCTCCTTAGTTATTGCACTGATATATTGGGTCGAGTACTATTTTTGGACCCCACACATATATTAGAGAGCTATAACACCTGACACTCCCTTGTCTGTGAGGACCTCTGCCTAAGCCAATTAGGAATTCTTACCTTCTAGTGATACTTGGACAACATGTCACCAAAAAAGGGAACTTCTACACCAAATAATGCCTTAGAGAGTCCTACTTGGACTCTTGATGAAGGTGAAGAAATGCGCAAGGACATAAATGATTTACAAAATAAGGCAATAACAAAAGATGAACTACAAAGGATGATGGATTCAAGTGAAGCTAAGCTGGAAGAGATGATGGATACTAAGATGAATGGCTTAAAAGTGGAGATCATAGAAGGGTTGAAAAAGTTTCTAATAGAGAGGCCACCTGAAAGTGACAATGTATCCCATGAAATTCATGATGAGGACACATGGAAGATGAATAAGGACTGGAGAAACTCCAACTTTGGGTTGAAGACCAACCACTTTCCTAAGATCGATGTGAGGAATTTTGATGGCAAGGATCCAATCATATGGATACTCCAGATGGAGCAGTTGTTTGATCTACATGACGTGCCACACCCAAAAAATGTA
>ML792125.1:324779-341847 GCA_009831015.1 Picea engelmannii | reverse complement strand
CAACATTAACAAAGTAATATAGATTTTCTATTCATGGAAATATCTTGAATCTTAGTGTTGATTCTTAGTGTAAATGTTTGCTAGCAAACACTTTGAACCTAATCAATCTATGAATAGGTTGACTCATTATAGAAATACCAACATTAACAAAGTAATATATATTTTCTATTCATAGAAAATATCTTGAATCTTAGTGTTGATTCTTAGTGTAAATGTTTGCTATCAAACACTTTGAACGTAGTTTTATTTGATCAATTCATTCTTAAGGATTTTGTCACTTGTGATTACTTCTTTTCAATAATATTTTTTTGAGACTCTTGTACACTACAAAATTGTGTTAAAAAATACGATGCACTCAAGAAATAATTATTCCATATATATTCTTGTTCTTGAACTACAACCATACAATATGACACTAGATTATTCTTTGTTAAGTACAATGCCATATTCACTCTTTGAAATTCAATTCCATCTTACTCATGGTTGTTTATATTTGATAACAAAATGAATTCTACCTTTTTTCAAGATAGCTTTCATCTATTTTTCTTTTCATTTAAAAAAACTTAAATGTGTATGGACATTCCTTCTATGTGGCTCTTGGTGTATCACCTATTGCAACATATTTTGTCACCTCATTAAAAATGAATTTATTTTCACCTGGATAAAATGAAATGTTGATCTTTTCAAAAATTTAGATTATCTTAATTTTTTGGGATGCTAAGTTACAATGGTTGTCATTTTGAATTCTATGAGTTCAAAATGAGTAGAGGTAGTAACAACATTGTAGTATGATTGTTATTGGGCTTCTCCACTTCCCTACAAATTTATCTTATCTATATCAATTATTAAATAAATTATTTATATAGTTATTGAGCAAAATTTTGAGAATTAACTCATCCTATAAATTTTTCTTAATAAATATTAATTATTTAATTGTTTCTTAAGCTTGTTATTGAGTATAATTTTGAAATTTAGTTTATGTTCTTTTAGGTTGCACATTTATGCAAATGAAACTACTTCCCAGTATAGAAGGAAAGATACATAAGTTGAATTTAAGTGTAAAGCGTATATATTCTCTTGGTCCACCTTTATTATATTTGCATTCTTTCAATTGAGTCTTTTTGTTTATTTTTTAAATATTAGATATGTGCATTGATAGTTTTGACTTTCTTTTTTAAATAATTTTGAAGATATTTGAATTTACCAAATTTAAGGGGTCCATATTGAGTTCAATAATATATTTACATATTAATATCATGTAAATGAAAATCAAAGTTAGGCATGCCAATTCAATTTACAATGGGTTTATCCTAGGTATAACGTACAAGTTTATAAGGTACAAACTTGTGAGAAAATAAATTTTGGCTAGTTAAAAAGGGTTGTGGATATGATTAGTGTTTTGTTTTTTTTGTGTGTATTTTATTGAACACTTTATAGTGATGTAAAATTTCCTCTTAAATATGAAAATGAGGATAGGATCGATATCTAAGTTCATTGTCTATATGGAATTTTGATATGTAAAGTGCAATATCTACTACTGATGTACATGAACTTATTGCTAGATTGAGACTATCTAGGTTTGTGTAAATGGATATAGCATGGATTTATAAGTAATAATGATTGTACATGCTTACACATTTAATAATAATCAATTAATAAATTTGTTTTTTCCATATAATCTATTGTACTTCCTTATACACTCCTTTTTAAATTTCCACTATAAGGACTTCGAGGGAATGTTGTTTAGAATTGGATTATTAATAATTAGAGTTCGAAAGAACAAATTACAAATTTTGGATATACATTCTTCATTCCCATCCTTTATGGTTCTTCTAGTTGCACATGTTATGAAGACTTCCACACTACTTTTGGGCTTCCTGTTTGTGTAGGAAAATTTACTCTCGGATTTGAATTTGTGTGAAATTTTATTCCTTTGGTTATCCTAGAGACTTTTGTAAACATGATCTATCGATTCCTGTTATATGTTCACATAATAGATGTGGTACATATGTCTTCCATGCAGACATAGGTCATAGATGTGGTACATATTCACACTTATGATAATTAGGAATTAATGGAACCATTTTTATTAGCATTATTTTCATTTCTCCAAATTGTACATTCCTATGTATTTATTTCGAATTTGAATATAAATACATATAAGGAATATTTTATGGGATTTGAATATTAACATTAAAATTTTTAAAAAGAACAAGTTACTAATTTTAAATGTAATTACTTTATAGCCATAGTTATTAAATTACTTTAATTGTTTAGATAATTTTTCTAAAGTAATGGATTTCTTTGGGACACCTTTCTTGAGATGTTCATTCCTCATATCTCCTTCATCATTCTCATTCTTTATCTCACTTGTAATTGTGAATTCTATGAAGGCTTCAATTCTATATTTGGAATTTCTTTTTATGTAGAACATCTTATTTTAGAGTTTGAATTTGCGTAAAATCTCATTATCTTACATATCCTAAAGGTTTATGTAGACACAATGTATTGATTTATAATTCTAATTAATTTGTATAAAATATAGAAAAACTTATATAACATTTTATAACTTCTCTTTATTTTCCACTTATAATGACTATGACTGTGGTGTAATAAATGATATAATTTTTTTCAACAAAAAGTCATAAAAAAAGTACAATTTGTTAAATAAAAAAACTACCTTTAAATTTAAATAACAGAATGTGTATATGTTAAAAATTAACTACCTAATAAAAAAATTATATCATGAATTTGCATATACTAAGTAACATTTAAATAACAAAATGTGTATATGTTAAAAATTAACTACCTAATAAAAAATTTATATCATGAATTTGCATATACTAAGTAACATTGTACTTTTGGGAACAAAAAAATGAACAATACTTTCATTAAAACAACCCAATATACATAAAATCTTATAAAACATAAATGAAATCTAATAAATTAAGTACATGATAAAATCTCCATTTAATCTTATTGTTCGAGGTTCACTCTGAGGTCACCGAAACAAAACAAATGGATAGGAATTCAGAATGGTTAAGCACATAAGGTTGAATCGAAAAGTAGAAGTAATCGAGCATGGTAATGGATCTTTCCGCCAACGGCTTGGCCATAGGGTTGGGACCCTGCAGCCAAATCACAGTCCAGTGGACTGTGACTCGTGCGAACTTGCGAAACGTGAAATTCTGAAACGCTTGGGAATTAGGCCCACGATCACAGCCCAGGGCATATGAAAATCATGGCCAAAAGAAAGGTAGGCACCTGATTGAGCGACGGGAGACTAAAGTTGTTCGAGGTGATGATCATGATCATCAGATTCAAGGAAAATCTGACCATTGATCCAAATGGGTCATTTTGCATTTTCAAGCATCGGGATATTTGAAATCAAGGGGAATGAAAACTCCTGAAATGAGAAATCTCAAGATTTCATATGGATAAGCATGAGGTCATGGCCTACAATCGTGTGGGGAAAGAGAATGGAGCCATGCAAAATATCAAAGCGCTCATCTTGGTCTCAGCAGAAGATCTGTGTGGTTTCAAGATGCCGATATCAATTGGAAGGAGTCGTGGGAATTGCCTGGAACATTCATGGGTGTCAGGCCTCGCCCTGATCCCAATGAAAGTAGTTAATGAAAATGGGGAAGGTGATTGAAACCTCATTTCACCACATAAATAGAAATAATGGAAGAACTGGTCGTGGGCACTGATTGTAGCCCAAAATTCCCTTGTCAGCGGATTCTCCTGTAAATCCCATACTGATCTAAGATCGCGTCTAAAATAAGAATGCAAGTAGAGACTGACAAAAGAATATGCAGGCGCAAAGCTTTGATTGTAGTGGCTAGGTCATGCTCCCAGTGGTGGCAAGTTGTTTTGAGTATAAATACTCAGTTTTGATATTTTGTTAGGGTTGATGGTTGAGCTAGGCTCCCGATTGTAAAGTTTTTGATGAAGCTCTGGTTGTGTATTTTGATTTGAGATTGTCATATTAATAGAAGTCAGCTTCTTTCCATCTCTTTGTTCATATTGTTTTGAAACACTCAAGTATGGTTGATCCAGTCGAGGATTGTTATGTTGTTATAATGTAGGTTTGATTATAGTTGCATCGTGATCGTTTTTACTCAGTTCCCTATGTTGTCGTTTCCCTCTTACACTAGATCGCTCAGGCATGGAATATCTAGTCGAGTTGTTGTAGTTTTAGGATGATTGAGGTTTGATCATTATGTTGCTGCAGCTGTGTCATTTGGACATATTGCAGTGTCTAAAGATTGAGCTCAAGAGTGATCTTGAGTCTGAGCTTTTCTTCTCTGAGATGCTGAAATGCCTAATGCCCATAGCAGTCTCATTCACCTTTCTCATTAATTCTTCCCTCTCCTCACATTTAAACTCATTTTATTGACTGAAGTTAGTTGTGGCCCTCACTTCCCTATGCATTTCTAGCCTAGTTTTTTGAGTTAAAACGATATCATCTTGAGTCTACACCCATTTGACCTCTTTAAAACAAAACTGTGACATAAAACTCTGATGGGTACTGGGCTTACCTCCAATGTAATTTGAAGGTGACTTCCAGTGCTAACATTTATGGCATCATTGCTAGGGATGAAATTGAAAACCTTTCCCTACATAGAACGACAACGAGCTTCTGATTTGAGAGTGCATCAGATATTAGAACCATTGAAGATTTCACTTGCACCTGGTGACTCCACTGAGATGAATCCATTGTCTTGACTCCACTGTTTCAGTGTGGCTACCTCTGGCTACAGCTATAGCCCTTGGGAGAACACAACGATCAGATATAGTCTTTGATGGTGAACAAAGACCAGACACACTCATTTTTCATATCATTCACCTAGAGACTCCATGGTTAAGGGATCGATTGCCGACTCCACTGGTTCGAAATGGAAAAGATATTGGCTCGAAGTTTTTCTCCCTTTAATTTCTCTGTTGTTCCTGGTTTTCCCAATGTTGTTCCTACTCCAGATGGATGGGTTGATTATTTGCCCATATTTAAAGAGTGTAAAGAGGACAACCCTACTCAGCATCTCCATGAGTTTCATGAACTCATGCATCAGTGGGAGATACATCATGAGGATGTACTTATGAAGATGTTCATGTTCTCATTGGAAGGGGATGCTCATGAGTGGTATCGATCCTTCTCCACTCCAAGCATCTCCTCCCTAGAACAGTTTCATCCAGCTTTTAATAAGCATTGTCAAAGGTATTATTCCTCTGATTTAATTTGTTATAGTTGTTTTGAGGGATATAAAAGTTGTTTTCCATATATGGCAGTATCTTATAGAAGCTGTGAGAATGAAAGTTGTGAGGAGGAAGGCTGCAAGGAGGAAGAAGATGCCCTAGTTGAGTTGGTGGAGTAGGTAAAAGCACTTTCTGCATAATTAGGAAAAATGAAGGCAGAACATCCTTGATGCTCATTTTAAGGGAGCACGGAGGATTTTCTAGTCCTTGAAGAAGATGTTCTTGGTGTCCCTGCTTATGACAAAGAAGTGATTTTAGATACTAGCCGAGAACAAAAAACTTGTGATGGATATCCCAGCGAAGATGACGAAGAGAAGAGCCCTCCCATGGTTCATGTTTATTGTGATTATGAATCTGATCCTTGAGAAATCCATGAAGGAGAAAAGGAGGATCCAAATGATCAGATATCACCTGGTACCAATCGGCCCGTGTATGACATCTTTGAATCAGATTCTGAGTTGGATATGAAGGATTTCCAAGAGCATGCAACAGAACCTTTTCCTTTATACATTGAAGTAAAACATTTTGTGGAAATCGGTCATCCTGGGCCTGCAGAAGACCAAGAGAAGATCTTTCCCATGGGTCCTCTTTATGATGATTATGACTCTGACCCTTGGGAGAGACATGAAAAATAAGAGGGAGAGCCAAATGAGCAGTTTATATCCTTCCCTGAGCCTATGAGTGAACAACCATCACCTGGGATCAGTCATCCTGCATCAGCCATTCACTCACCTATGCTTTCCAGAGAAATCCAGTCGTGTGTGAACAGCTATGGGACAAAGCATGTTTTTTTCCACTAGCCCAGTAAATTTTCTCACTCATTCTATGAGCCTGTAGGGGAATACATGGAGTTTCTTTTCCTCCATGATTTGAAGCCTCCAAGTCTTATCCCACCATTGCCATCTGGAGGAAAGTTGAAGGATGTAATTGTCCTACTGTCACGGTTGCATCATCTACTATCAATCACTGACAGAGTAAAAGAGATTCCAGTCAGGAAGTTACTTGAATGGCTATGGTAGAAGTTTTCTTTCACCTAGCACTTTGTAAAAATCAATTAGTCTAGGAATGTACATAAATAAGCTCCTCCTGGAGCGCATGTATTTTTATTTTGTTTTTAGGACAGTTTTCTTGTAGGCCTTAAATCCTCAGCAAGATTTTTTTTGAGCATGAATCCATAGCCCAAAGCTAAGGCACTGGAACCGCTTGTTCTTGGCATCTCACAGGGAGCATGCCATCCCCTGTGGAGCCAAATGTTATCACATAAACTTGTTAGAGTCTTGTAAATCTGGGGTTTTTTCCTAAGTCTGTAATTTTTCCTATCTCCCCTCCTTTTGCAGACCCAATCATAAGGTTTCTTCCTTTCGTCTTATAGTTTTCTTCCTTTTCCTACCTAAGAGGTGTCGGCCCTAAGCCTTTATGTTTTCTCTAAGATCGATCACTTCTCTCTCTTCATATTTGTCACTAATCCTTTAGCCTTCCTATGCCCTTAGTCAGTCATCCAAGTATTCAATTACAGAGGCCGCAGCCATAAGCACAAGAGAAACCCTTAGAGTGGTCTGATATGGACTCAAATCAAGCGAATGAGCAAGATCATATTTCAAGGGCAGAGATCCACCAGGAAGATTGGATCGATGACCATCGGGAAATCAGGATCATAGAGTTACACGAAGTATAGTGTCAAACAGAGTTCTAAAATCATGAGGCCAATCCTAGATGTTGATCCTTGGAAGGACATGTTGTGTAAGACTAGCATGTTGTTGACCCGTAGAATGGAGAAGTCAAAGGGCAGAGTCATGAGGACTCATGAAACGCGAAGTCATGAAATGATCTGGGTCATCTATTTTAGAAGGACACATGGCACAGGATCCACAGAGAAAGTCTTTTCGGGAAGGCTAAGGTGAGAAGTGTCGATGGTACAAGGTCCTGAAATGTCGATATGATCTGGGTCGTCCAATGCAAAGAGATGTGTGTCACCCAATCCAAGCGAACGTGATTTCATGACTCAGATATTTCAGAATGGAATACGGTGAGAACTCGTGAAACGTGAAATCCTGAAATGCCTGGGAATTAGGCCCATGATCACAGCCCAAGGGCATATGGAAAGTGTGGCCAAACAAAAGGTAGGCACCTGATTGAGCGATAGGCAAATAAATTTGTTTGAGGTGATGATCATGATCGCCAGATTCCAGGAAAATATGATCGTTGATCCATATGGGCCGTCTCCCATTTTCGAGCATCGAGATATTTGAAATCAAGGGGAGTGAAAACTCCTGAAATGCGGAATCATGAGATTTCATATGGATAAGCACAAGGTCACGGCCCGCGGTCGCATGGGGAAAGAGAATGGAGTGCATAAAATATTGAATTGCCTATCTTGGTCTCATCAGAAGATCTACGTGGTTTCAATATGTCGATATCAATTGGAATGAGTCGTGGGCACCACCTAGAACATTCATGGGTGTCAGGCCTCACCCTGATCCTGATGAAAGTAGTTAATGAAAATGGGGAAGGTGGTTGAAACCTCGTTTCACCACATAAATAGAAAGCATGGAAGAACTGGTCGTGGGAGTAGACTGTCAGCCCAAAGTTCCCATGTCAGTGGATTCTCCTGCGAATCCCATACTAATCTGATCTCGCATATGCCAGAAGAATGCAAGTACATACTAACCGAAGAAGATGCATGCACAAATCTTTGATTGTAGTGGCCAGGTCACACTCCCGATGGTGCCAAGTTGTTCTAAGTATAAATACTTAGTTTTGATATTTTTTTAGGGTCGATGGTTGAGCTAGGCTCCCAATTGTAAAGTTTTTGATGAATCTCTGGTTGTGTATTTTGATTTGAGACTGTCAGATTAATATAAGTTAGCTTCTTTCCATCTCTTTGTTCATACTGTGTTGAAACACTCGAGTATGGATGATGCAGCTGAGGATTATTGTGTTGTTATAACGTAGGTTTGATTATAGTTGCATCATGATTGGTTTTACTCAGTTCCCTGTGTTGTATTTTCCCTCTTACACTAGATGGCTCGGGCATGGAAGATCCAGTCAAGTCGTTGTATTTGCAGGCTGATGGAGGTTTGATCATTCTATTGCTACAGCTGTGTTGTTTGGACATATTGCAGTGTCTGAAGCTTGAGCTCAAGTGTGATATTGAGTCTGATATTTTCTTCTCCGAGCTGTTGGAAGGCCTGATGCCCATAGCAGTCTCATTCACCTTTCTCATTAATTCTTCCCTCTGCTCACATTTAAACGCAATTTCTTGACTGAAGTTAGTTGTGGCCTTCACTTACCTATGCATTTATGGCCTAGTTTTCTGAGTTAAAACAATATCATCTTGAGTCTATGCCCATTTGACCTCTTTAAAACCAACCTGTGACATAAAACTATGATGGGTACTAGGCTTACTTCCAACACAATATGGAGGTGACTTCTGGTGCTAACACGGTCCTTTGAATGGGTTGAACCAGGGATGTAAGGTGACGTTAGAAACTTGGGGAATGATTAAAAAATATATAGAACACTACAAGATAGAGTAACAAAATGGTAAATCAATAGTGGATACACTTATTAATGTCATGATAAACATGGAAATTTGATTTGGACTTTGATTATTTAAGGGATACTATTAATTCCATTAATAGTGTTGTGTAATTTCATTGCTCGATAAGAATAATTTCCTTGATTGTGATGGATTTAGTTGATTGGGACTTACTTGAAGATAAATTGTGTATTAAGACAAGGAAATTATATGAAAACTTTAGCATATTGATATGGTGATTATACATATCCCCTAAATTCTCAACCTTCTTGTTGAAAAAAGAGGAAATGATTGTCGAAAAATAGTTGGTCTCTTTATGAGAACATGGCACTCATAATATTAATGATCCATCCCAGGCTGTTAAATTTAAGACGGTATATCCATGTGCTAGATGGATGTTTTGATGATAATTTAGAGATAAAAAATAGTATTCACTATGCATTTATGTAGTCTAGTAAATTTGATTTTGTTGATGAATTGTGATAAGAACACTCTTGATATTTTATTACTCTCCATGTGATATGTGTTGAGATGATTATCATTTTCATGATGTTATGATAACATGTGGTTCCATATATTATGTTAATGTAATGTTATATTGCTTATAAAGATATGTTAGGTTAGATTTCTTATCATAGTATATCCTTATGTGATGACATGATGTAATTGCGTGGAATTATTTTATGATAAGATGCTTTATGATAACATGAATAAGTATGTGGTGATGACATGACTCCATGCAAGAGTTAGCATGTGGATTATTTCTTTAATATTTTGATATTATAATTATAATTAATGCATTTGTTGCATGTTGTGAGGTGATGATTGTCAAGAAATCCACTAGTGGTCGAGAGAGATGATTTATTTGATGGTCTCATGGGAGCCCATAATCATGAAGGAGAATATTAAAAGTAACACGTTATGGGTTGGGGACAATTCAATCAACTACTTATGCAAGTAATTTTTATGCCTTGTATTGGATTTGTGATGTCAAAGTCTCGAATAATGGTTAGAGTGTTGCTCACTAGTGGTGTTGTGGGATTGGACTTCAATGCTTGGGGATTGTACCTAGTAGTTGTGAAGGGATTTGAGGTCATCCTTTCAAGATGTATGGTGTATGTGAGTACTAGACCATGTGTCATCATAGGCAGATGAGGTCTTTATCCTTGGGGATCCAAATAAATTAGAAGCCTTTAAGCATGGTTCTAAAAGTCTGGAAGAAAAGCTAGAGAGTATTCTCACTTCCCCAATGATGTCATGTGGAATTTCGATGTCTGTTGTAGTCACTTAGGTGGATTTATACTAGTCCAACAGAGGGTTTTGTGGAATATACAGAGAGATAATAGAGGGTGTTGTGGAAGATATGGGGAATTAATTAAAAACACATAAGCAACATAATCAATGTTAACTTTGAGACTATGTTCCTTGAAGGGACGGAGTATTTCATGCCCCATATTATTATTAAATAAAGAAATAAAGAAGTATAATGATTCCCAAAGGGATCATAATAAGTACTTAAAAATAAATATTTGGGTAATAAAATAAAATGGTAAAATAAATAACAACAATTTATGAAGAAACCTAAAAATATAATAAAATATTAAATAATGAATCCTAGGGATTGTATTCTTTACTGTGGATGGATTCTATATAAGAATGGAGAAGGAGAAAATGATCATCTCATTTTTCTTGGGAAATTTGAGGAGAAGGCTAAGAAGAGTTGACAAAGTAGGGGATTGAGGGCTCGAGGTCTCTCAATCATGATGACTGAGGGTTGGTTGGGAGAAGAGTCATCCCCCACACTTTGTTTAGATATGCGAGATCAAGGATTGGATTGTCACAAGTAAGTTTGTTCCATCAAATTTCAAGTAAGTTACTCACCACATGCTCCTTATAAATTGTGTAATCATAAATCATGTATCTCTATTTTTATCAGATCTAGGTTGCAAGTCATGGCATTTGTATATGTATTTAAATGGTTATAAGAAGTTGGGTTCTGACATAAGAATATGAATCAAATATAGGTCTCCTCATAAATTCTAAAACATAATCATAAATCATAAATCTTAGGGATATGGTATCAGAGTGTAGGTTTCAACCCTCAATACCTATGGGACTTCTCAATTAAGTAAGATAAATACAGATATGAAATAAAGTTGGTGTCTGGCAATATTTGAGAATAAAACTAGGATATAAATATAGAATTGTAGATTTGAAATATAGATCTAGAATAAAGCTTTAACATAAATCTTGCATTGTAGATAAATAGAGATATTGAATATAAATCTAGAATGGTATATCTGACATATAAATACCTCTGGAAATAAATGAATGCCCTAGCCTAGTGAACAACTTAGGTCTTAAATTCTTAATATATTGGGATTCAATTCAATAGTTCATGTTTACAATGTTATATTCATGCTAGGAATCTTGGTATGAGTTTATGATATTTAACCATGATCCAAATATTTAAAACTGCACTTTTATATCATGGTACACTGTTGGTGATAAGGATTTGTATTTGCATAAGGATTAAGTTCCTTCTTTCTAACATTTTAGTTTATCTACAATCATCAAACTTTCCTTAAGAACATCGATGCCAAAGATGATCCAACGACTGGTTGATGTAGGCTAAACATGACTAAGATAAACATGTTGTCTTAAGGGGTTAAATTGTAGAATTTTATATGTGTGTTCTTAAGGTTTAAACCCTTATGACAAATATAATTGAAATGCTTCTAAATTTTATTTTTTGAAGTGATAAACATCTTATCTGAGTAGTGTGCATAGGCTTGGTTTGAAATTTATGTTATTCCCTTGAATTATGAACACAAGCTATGGATCTAAGCACAAAATCTATTTCTATTACAACCAATCATAGGTATCCTTTGTATGGGATAAGATTCATTATTTTTAGTTGAAATGATTTGAACATGAGACTTATAGTCCAAACTTTGGATTTTATTCAAGCAAGGAATTTTGAATTTGGTGGTTTCGAAGTTCAAGACCATAGATCCAAGCGTCGACTTAAGTTCTACTTGGAATTTTTCCTTTGGAGTCTTCAAGCTAGCGTCCTTGAGTGACACATTGTAAGCATAATGTTATGTCTGAAACAACAAGTTAGGGTTTTGGAAGAAACCAATGTCTGGAGTTGAGGTGGCCTAATATAGTACAAAATGGATTTTAGAGATTGTCTCGTGGTTTGTTCCTTATATAAAATGAATCCATAGTTGTTGTAGGATTCCTTTGTTGTAGTCCCCCATCTGGATATTCTTAGCTAATGCAAGAAAAGAAATGAGGGAAATTCACATGAGAGATGTCTCCAATAGTATTCAAAAGGTCTATGTTGTTTCTGACATCGCAAAGTGCATGAAATTTTGGATGGGGATGAAGTCAGAATGTTCTGTGATTTCAAATCAAGTGAGTTGATTTGAACCTTCTCACTGTGTTTTTTTATTAATTTAAGAAAGTAATATGATTCCCATGTTGTTTCAACTTTTTAAGAAATCTAATATATTTTCCACTTGTTTGTTCTTCTAAATATTTTGACAAATTTTGGCAAACATGAGCTTAATCCTATATAATTCACACAGTTTTTTGAAAATAAATGCTTCTATGAAGCATAGATCAAAGTAAAATAGATAATTTTGGGTTAATATCTTTTCTTGCATATTACTTACATGAGAATACAATCACTAACATTTATTTCTTCATGTCCTCGTTCTCTTTTGTAATTCCAATATTTTCTGATTTTAGTTGGATTCCAAAAGAGGTCTAAATTGGACAAGCAACGACCTATAAGTTTTTTGATAAATGCTTGCAACTGTTGAGATTTTTTCTTATTGACCCTTATTGGGATAATGATATCAATGTGAATACAATATCAATTTAGAACTCTTCACCCTATAACTCTATTTAGGGAGGTGTCTATGCTTTGGGTCATAGTAACACTTTGGTCCCATGGAGGTAGTTGCAATGTTTTCCTTCGTTGAGGTTACTAAGAGAAAAGAGTAGTTAGCCTAGGGGAAAAATGGGAAAAGTGGTTGAATGATTTCTACTTTCTCTAAATGGAAGTAAAAGAAGCACAATGATGAGCACCTTATTGCGAATTAATTGTTCTCATAATATCTTGAAAATTGAAAATATGAAGTTTTGGTTGAACATTGTAAAGATGTAGGAGAAATATATTATGAGTAAAAGGAACTATGCATTGGAATACAACAAAACCCAATGTAATACCCCTAGTCTAAGCCCCAATTGATAGTGTAAATGTAAATGTACATATAGGTTGGTGAGCCAAGATATTTTGGGTCAAAGTGCCTTTGTATATATGTTTTTAGGCCAAAGTGCTTGTGTGGTTATTAAGCTAGAGATCCAGAAGCTAAAAGTTTAGTGAGCCTATCATTGTAACATGTAATCACACTCAGATATTAATAAAATTAAATCACTGTTGTAAACCAACCAGAAAAAAGAGTATGGGGGGGTAAACTTGACTAGAAAGGGAAGGGGGGGGATAAGATTCTAAGAAGAGGGGCTAATCCAAGGGGGCTTAAGCCAAAAGGAATATTAAATTAGTATTCATAAAGTCTAAGTTAAGGATATAAATACATCCTAAGTTCCTAAAAGTGGGGGAACGTACCCCAAGTGGACCCAAGGTAGTCCGCAACATACAAATGTCAAGTTGGGAACATGCACATATATTCTGGGAACTTAGTACATTTCCTATTATTCATGCATCATTCTCTCATTATTCCATCATCCACTCTTGCCATTTGTACCTTGTTTCCATCACCATATCTGTACTTGGGATATTTTTCAACTATGGGTAAACTAGTGAACCCGGGTGGTGTAAGCTGATGAAACAGGTTTTAAGGCATGTGTGCATGTTGAAGGAGCATGTTTTCAGGCCCGTGAACATTCTCTTCAGGTGAGATAATTGTTGGGGATTGTTTCCATGGGTGCCAATATTTAGCTACAGAGATTTGAGACTTCTTATCTGACCTGTTGTTGAAGCCCCATAAGGGAAGTGGGGCAGCTGAAGAAATGTTGAGTAGAGAAGGGGCACACTTCTTGGGGTGGGATAGGCATGTAGGGAATGAGAGGTTGTAGGCTGGTGGTTGGAGATGGCACCTTAGTATGAGTTTTTATGTTGTTTGAGAGACCTTAGCCTGGCTAGGATTCCTTTCCCTCATGGAATTTAGCCTCATCTCGAGAGTGACCTGTTGCTGAGAGTTTATGAGCAACATAGTCTATGGATGGGAGGAGAGTATGAGGTTTGCACACATTTGATGGTTTATTTACAAAAGATAAGTGTATTTGTGTGTATATTATTTAATTACTATGTGTATAATTGATTTAATTTTTTTTTGGTTTCTTTCTTATAATTATTCTTGAAATTTATATGCTATTAGGAATGCATTGTTGATCATATCCAGAGCATAATCATTAAAATTAAATGGTATCAAATTTCAAATTTTGGTGAGGCATGGCCTAGCTTGGGGTTGGGGATGCTACAATGTGGTATTAGAGCTCTAGTTTTGACACTGAAGTTGCATGGGTCGAGTTACCAGAGTATTGAGGACATAAATTGTAGAAAAAAAAAATTTGGAGTATGTCTGCAATTTGTTTGACGATATTATTGCATTGAAATTGAGTGAATTTGATGAGTAATTGGAGGAAAAAAAGATCGGGGATTAAAATCCCCCAATTTAAATATCTAATTGTGTAAATTTGGGATTGTAGATGGTTGAATTTCAAAGTTTGAAAGAGGCCATGGCACCCATGACAAAAATTGGGGAAAAATTGGGAAAAAACTCTAATTTCCACAGAGGAATTCATGGTCAATTCAACGTGAAGGATTCAATTTTTGAATGGATAAATGAAATTAATGCTTGCAGGGACGAAATTGGTCATATTTAGTTGATCGTAAGGCTTCAATGGCATCCCAAAAAGATAAATTTTGAAATTATGTGTTATTGGGCATTTTGGGATAAATGTGAAATTTGGAAAAAAATGACTATTTTTCCATACGCTGACGTCAACATGACATGGGGGCCATATGTTAGTTGATGGGGGTAAAGAGGTGATGTGTATTTCCATGGTGGTAGGTACACAATGGAATTTGTGGCATAGGTGGAAGGTGATAGGCCGATAGGTGGCAACGACGTGGGCCACAATGTAGAATAAGGTTTTGTTGGATCCAGGAACCATGATTGTCGGGGGTCCCTTGGTGGTTTTGGAAACCACCAAGTGGGGGAGTGAAATTTACCAGAGATCTTCATATCATCAAGGAGGGAACCACCATTTTCCATTGAAAACCCCCCCTCCCCTTGTTGTGAGTGGGAAATCCCCCTACGGACTAGCACTTAGGGTTTTATCATGCATGCAGAAAAGACCTAAAGATTCCTACTTTTTACCATCATCCTAGACATAATCCCCATTATTCTTAAGAAAATACACAGTTAAGAAGATCAAGTGAACATACCTTATTTGCGGTGTTTGATATCGATCCCTCTTCACGCTTGGTTGCTCTTTGATTGCAACTCTCCTCCCAAGCCTAACCTTCATTCACAAAAGACAAACAAAGAATGCCACATGCATTTGATCTAAGGATTAATGGGTTAGAGATTTAATCAACATGTACGCAATAAATAATGAAAACCTCATATGGTGGGATGGGAAAAGTACTTATTTATTCTTAACTTCACTAAAGCAACTTACAATGATGAAGACGGCCACTGCTCACGAATCTGGTCCTAGGCTCCTCTTTTACTATGCACCAACTGCTAACACGCTTGCTTCTCTTCTTCGTTGAAGTCACAAAATGGTTGCAGAATTTTGGGCAAAGGGGAATATGAATTCGGGTAGAGTTTCTTTACTATGATTTTCCTCTTTTCAAATGGGACCCCTACCCCTTCGTTTATAGGCTAGAAGAAGCTAGGTATTTAGTCAAATGACTGGCCATGCATGGTCGAAAGGTTTAGTTAGCTTACCAAAAACTGTGTGTTCCATCAACAACTTTCCATTTTTCGTGCTTTTGTAGGTACACGCAGGTTGCAGTGCATCAGCTAGAGTTTACACGTGGGTTGTAGTGGAGCAAGGCACGTGGGCCTTTAAAAAGGGTGTTTTTAAGAAGAGTAGTTGAGTACTGGCTTGGCAAAGATGTCATATGAGATGGCCTGATGTTAGGTAAGCATGTCTGGTGAAAATTGTTAGAAAAATAGGACCGCGGAGAAATAAAATAAAACAAATGAAGAAACAAAACACAGAAGATACACAATACAAGAGAGACACAGATTTACGTGGTTCACCCAGTGTGGGCTAGGTCCACCAGAGAAATTGCCAGGTCCTTTCTGTATTATTATCCAACAAAATGAAGGGATATAACCTACAACAAAACCTGCTATAACTTCCTCTTCTTTCTCTCACAGTCTCCTCTCTTAGAATACAATACTCGCCAACATACCTAGTTGCAATACATTTCCCTCATAAAAGAGGGTTTCCTTCTAGGGAAAAAAACCCTAACATAATCTCTATCGTTAGATCTACGACCTTATAATAAACGGTCCAGATTTACAATGAAATTACAATATACTTTTACAAGGCAATTTTTGCTTCAGGGGCTTCACCCCCGAACCCCCGCTGGGGGCCCGCTTGCACCCAGACCCCCCAGCCAGGGGGATAGCCCCCCCGGATCCCACAGAGGGGGTACCCCCCCTCTACACTCCCCTACATGGAAGAGTGTACATACTTCTAGGGTGTAAATACTCCATGGGGTATAAACACGGCTGAAAGTAAAAGACCTCTAAATCAGGAAGATAATCAGGCTCCACAGCCAACAATCTCCCACTTGGAGACTGATCTCAACAACTCCACCACTATTGTATATGATGGACTCTGAACCTTATTGGTCCTGGAAAATTTCTCATCTTCATATTCATTCTTGAAGACCAACTAAAACTGAGCAGGAACTCAGTTTCTCCCTGGTTACTCCCTTTGTTAACATGTCTGCAGGATTCTGGCTAGTGTGTATCTTTTCTAGCTTCAATTGTCCATCTTCCAAGGGAGATCGTATGAAGTGGTACCTCAAATGTATATTCTTAGTATTCGAATGGAAGGTTGAGTTATTTGCAAGGTGAATGGCACTCTGACTGTCACAGTACAACCTGTTGTTCTCCTGCTTATTTCCCAATTCCTCCATAAACCTTTGTAACCAAATCATCTCTTTACTAGCCTCTGTAGCAGCAACATACTCTGCCTCTGTTGTTGAAAGTG
>ML792125.1:294865-311641 GCA_009831015.1 Picea engelmannii | reverse complement strand
TAATCATAAAAAAATCATGAATAACTAATTAATAATAATTAATTAGTAAATGTTATTTTAAGAAATAATTAAGGTTTAGCTAATCTTTTAGGACAATTATATTATTAAATTAATTATAATTAATTATCATATACACCTATTTAAGCAGGGTCATTACACATAAATACAATGTACCTACCTTCTCTCCTTTCGCTATCACCAATGATCCTTTGATGACCTTCCACGTCTTATCTGTAAATATGGATATACAAACTTCACTTGCCAACTACCCTGTTGAAATTAGATTTTTCCTTAAATCTAGAATATGTCTTACCTCTTTCAACAACCATTGGTTTCCATTGCATTGCTTTATTTTTACCTTTCCCATTCCAACAATTTTGCATGGTACATCATCACCCAAATGAACCTGTCCAAAATCACCTTGAACATAATCTAGAAAATGTTTCCTATGGGGTGTGGCATGAAATGAAGCCCCTAAATCTACTACCCAAGACTCTGAAATATTATCTACAGAAAGAATCAAAGCATCTTGTAACACATCACCTATTACATTTGCTTCTTGATTTATCTCCTGCTGTCCATTTCTTTGTTTCTTTGGAGCTCTGCAGTCTTTCTTTAGATGTCCTTTCTTCCCACAATTCCAGCACTCTATATTTCCAAGTCTGGATTTGGATCTGCCCTTCCTAGAATTCCCACGGTTCCCTGATCCCTTTCCTCTATCCTTTTGTCTTCCCCTGTTCTCCATGTTCAACGCATTACCTGATGTCTCACCTATTCTTTTCTGTCACATTTCCTCACTGGGGATAACACCAACAAAATCATCAAATTTTAAAGTATTTGAACCAAAGACAGAGTTACTTACAGCCATGACCAAGCCATTCCAGCTTTCTAGCAATGAGAAAAAGATTAGAATAGCCCTAACCTCATCATCAAAGTCCACTTTTACAGAACTTAGTTGATTAGTAACTGTATTAAATTCATTTAAATGATCTGCAACAGACCCACCTTCCGACATCTTCATATTAAATAATCTCTTCATTAGAAATACCTTATTGGACGCCGAGGGTTTTTCATACAATTTTGCCAATGCATCCATCAAACCCTTTGTTGTCTTTTATTTCGAGATATTAAAAGCCACCGATGCTGCCAGGCTCAGCCGTATCAATCCTAGAGCCTTTCTGTCAAGAATCTCCCATTCTTCGTCCTTCATGGTCGTCGGCTTCTTTGCTACTCCACTCAATGGTAGGAATAGATCCTTCTGATATAAATAATCTTCCATCTGCATCTTCCATAACTGGTAGTTTTGGCCATTAAATTTCTCGACCCTAAACTTTCCATCTTCCGACATTGCTCCCACTCGAACCAGGAACCCTCTTTTCCTACGAGTTACCTTACGCTCTAATACCAGTTGTTAGAAAAACAGGACCACATAGAAATAAAATAAAACAAATGCGGAAACAAAACACAGAAGATACACAATACAAGAGAGACACAGATTTACGTGGTTCACCCAGTGTGGGCTATGTCCACCAAAGAAATTGCTAGGTCATTTCTGTATTATTATCCAACAAAATGAAGGGATACAACCTATAGCAAAACCCGTTGTAACTTCCTCTTCTTTCTCTCACAGCCTCCTCTCTCAAAATACAATAATCACCAACATACCTAGCCGAAATACATTTCCCTCATAAAAGAGGGTTGCCTTCTGGGGAAAAAAACCCTAACATAATCTCTATCGTTAGATATGCGACCTTATAATGAACGGTCCAGATTTACAATGAAATTACAATATACTTTTACAAGGAAATTTTTGCTTCGGGGGCTTCGCCCCCAAACCCCTGCTTACCCCCAGACCCCCCAACTGGGGGGATAGCCCCCCCAGACCCCGTAGAGGGGGTACCCCCCCTCTGCACTCCCCCGCATGGAAGAGTGTACATACTTATGGGGTGTAAATACTTCATGGGGTATAAACATAGCTGAAAGTAAAATACCTCTAAATCAGGAAGATAATCAGGCTCCACAACCAATACAAATTAGGTTTATAATAGATTCACCCTAATGTGTGAGGTCATAAGAGAATCTTATGGCCGAAATACATTATCAATCTTTATCAACGTACCAAACTAGTGAGCCCAGGGACCAGAATTCGGGAGGTTCCATCTGCAAAAATAAAAATTCTCTCACCGAGGCAGGCATACTCATGCTCGGAATGAAATAAAATCATGGGTACCAATCAAATACACTATAGATCCATGTCATATAACTATATAAAGTGTAGCCATGAGAAATACACAGCAGATCTACATCTCAAAATAAAAAAGATATACATGTATAGTATCTATCTTCTAGAAGCTGATACGGCCTGATGGCTAGAGATGATGTCTTCAGAGCTCGAGCATCAACTTCAAAATATTCAAAACTTGGGTAGGAGTGTAATATGAGTGTATGACTACATTACCCAGAGGTCTTCGACAGCTCGTTGGTCATGGACTAGAGGATCTTGATGATCAGACTGGAGGCTTCATGGATTTTGAACAAAGACTTGATTGGAATTTCAGGATGGTCGAGCATGAGGGCAAGAGACAAATTGCAGATGGGCTAACTCGGGCTTGGTAAAAACTTCCATTGGACAATAGCATGACAAATGATGAGACTCGGGCAGCATGGCATTGACATAAGTTCATGATGCAGGAGGCAATGCAAACTCTCCATATGTTTGGAAGAATAACCAAACGAAGGAGGACACAACCCTATGTAGTGAGAAAAGATTCCTAAGGTCATATTAACTCCCAGAGCTTGAAGAACAAACAGAAAGATGTGCTTTGTCCAAGGGTGACTCATTGTGCTGCCAATAAAAAAGAAAATACTTTTCCCTTCCTCTTTTTGGGGTATATTTGATTTTTTATTTTTTTTGTCTTTTTCAATAATTTTGGAAAAAGAATAAAAGAATGCTACGTTACAAAGGAGGATCGAGTGTCGCAAACATACTAGTTCCAAGTGCACGGAACACAGGGATTCTCAGGGCAAAGGGACATATGCAAGAAAAGGACACTCGAAAAAAATCCTCCAGGGGCCAAAGGTGTCAAAACAAGGAGACAAAGTGCTACAGGGCTTGCGTATAAGGCATGCTTCAGATGGTTCAGTTGAGAGAAACATGGAACTGGCATTAGGCCAAAGACATAGGTATGCAAATGTAGTTAACAAAAAACACAATGGTAACGTCCTTCGATGTAAATTTAACAAGCCCAGAGAAGGTAAGCTCGGTGGTTTTTCATATTTAGAGAGTCTGAAAAAATTTAAAAGGAAACTCTGCTGGGGTACTTTTTCAAAGATATTCTAGTTGGCTCGAAAAAGGGGTAAACTAGCACCGACCAGATGTCTATTCAAAAATATTTTAACGAGTGTGATAAAGACAAGGCCACTCGGCAATTTTTTCATTTTTAAGGAGTCTGAAAAAATATTAACTATGGACTCCGTCAGGAATGTTCTTCTGGACCATTTTAACAAGTGTGAAAGAATAAGGTCACTCGGCGATCTTTTCAATTTTAGGGAGTCTGAAAAGAGCTTAACTATGGACTCTATGGGGGTTCCTTTTTCGTAAATTTAGTCCCTCAGACTTAAAAAAGGGTTAAAATCATACCTGAGAGTACTCTTCTAGAGAACCGAGGCCTCTAGAGAATACCTTTGTTCGTACAGTTGACCATCTGGACCGAAAAAAGGGTAAACTACCACCGCACAGACGTGACTTCAAATTTCAGTTTAGCGAGAGTGAAGGTCAACAATATCACTCAGCAATCTTTTCATGTTTAGAGGGTCTGAAAAGAGCTTAAAAGAAGACTCGTTGGGGGCTACAACTCATGTATGAAACTGGTGCAGGTAGAGCCCACTATTAGGCTTAGACCAAGGGTATCTTCGATAGTCAACTTGGAAAGTGTCCCAAGAGGGAAGAAAACACAAACCATGGTGTAAGTCCTCCCACGGTATAGAAACCATAGTCATGGCTTCAAGGATAACCTCATCTGAAGGCAATTCAAAATCTGAGAAATCACGCAAACGAGGGTTGACAGTTACAAAGGGTGAACTAAACTGACCATATTCCATTTGATGATGGAGGTTCTGGCTAGGACTGGTAGAGTCTATTAGTGCAGAATCACAAGTATGAGAGCTTGAGGATCTACAAACAATGAGATCATATTCAGAAGGAGCCTCAAAATCTCTCATACCAAGAGGGGGAAGCAAGGGCTCCCAAGCCCCCATTGGATAAACCAATGAATCAATTACTGAGACCAAGTCTTGGGAAGGAAAATATGATTGCACATGTTCCTTCTCAGAAGCAATTGAACATCGAGGATAAGATGCCACATAATTAACCTATGGTGGGGTCGCGTCTACACGAACACTAGGAACATGTAAAGGGGTAATCTAAAATAATGTCGAATTAGGATGGTGATTATCAGGTGCCATCTAGTCAATAGTGAAAATGCTTCCATTGTGAGGGAAATGCATCACCTGGAAGAACGAAGACACCACAACATTCATAGCATATACATAATCACGCCCGAGAAACATATTGAAATCTAACGGGCCTTGCACCACTATAACATCAACAAGGACAGTTTTCCCACCTAACGAGATAGGCAACTGAGGAAGAACCCCTAAATAATGACTAGGATGTCTGTCAAAATCCAAAAGCTCATGTGAAGTAGACACAAGCTTGGGAGATCCCAAGACTTTCCAAACCGAGAAGGATAAAATACTTGCGGAGGCTCCTTCATCCACAATACATCAATAAATGTTTTTTGAACTAACTTCAACCCTTACTTGAAAAGGTGCAGAAGAAGGAATAGGAGGCTCAAAAAGATCATTCCAATTAAAGGAAACCATCCTAGGGCTTGGAGGGGGTGTGCTCGGAACAAGCGAAATGACCCCTTGTTCTGAAAGTACTGAACTGGAAATGCTAAAAACATAGTCGGTAGACACTTCACTCCCCAAGAGTGAGTGGGATCATCCGAAGACTGCATTGACATGACCACTTTCTAAACCAATGGTTGCATAGGCTGAGAGACTGCATTATCTAAAGGCACCTCACCCCTCAAAAGAGGAGTGGGATCAGTTGATGACTGCATCGGCGTGACCACTTTCTCAACCAATGGCTACATAGGATGAGAGACTACAAGGTCTAAAGGAACCTCACCCCTCAAAAGAGGAGTGGGATCATCCTATGACTAAATCGGCATGACCACTTTCTCAACCAATGGTTTAATAGGCTGTGAGGAAACCTCAAAAGACTCAGAATCAGAAGAGCTTGCAGATAGGGACCACAATCTTTGTACCTCTGGAATGCCAGGGCATAAATGAGTAAGGTGATCTCCCTTGCAAAGATTACAAGGGAAGTTAGGCTTACGTCCTATCCATTTAGGTTTATCAACAAAATTAATGCCCCCATCATGACTGGTAGTAGCTGGTTGCACATCTCCAACATGACTTGAAGAGGTTGGTGATGAGTCGATAACATGACTTGAAGAGGCTACAGAACTATTGCCAGTATGACTAGAAGGGAATGGACTTTCCCCCCCAGCATGACTGGAAGAGGCTGGGTGATTTCCCCCAACGTGACTTGCAGAGGCTGGGTGTTGGTCTTCAACATGACTTGCGGAGGTTGAGGACCTATCTCCAACAGGACTCCCAAAGGTTGGTGATTTCTTCTTCCTATTCTTCTTCTTTCTACTTTGTTTAGGCTTCAGGTTACTAGTAACTGTACTTTCACCAAGGGCGGGAGAAGGAGGAAGAGAAGACTTTGTTGATGAAGGAACATCAACATGGTGCCCATGATATAAGTTGCTCAAATGAGAAGCATCAAGAGCATTCAAGACATTTGGAATGGTAGCCAACCAAACCGGTAGTCCCACATTCAATCCAGGAATGTACAAAGTGGCCATCAAAGGGACACCAACATTTCTCAAGAAAGGAAAAGCATAAGAATCCCCTTACAAAGAGGTTCCTTGGTTGGTATCATCGGGAACTTTAGCCATGAATATCTTATGCCCAGGTTCTCCCCTTGCGGGATCGTTCAAATCCGTAAAAGTCTCACACTGACTCTGAAGAACCAGTGTTATCAAAACAATGGCTAAAAAGAGGCGGCTCCACATTTCTAAGCGGAAGACCGAAAATTCCTCATGACCAGTGGAGTGGGTGGTCTACCACCCTAGTTCAGAGACCCAAAGAAATGATTGACTGACTCACTATGGAAAAATAGGGAGCATAGAGTACACACTAGAAAACCTCCTAAAGGATAATCAAACAAACGACTAACTAGTTGGAAGAACAGTTACACCAACCAACAGTAGAGAAACTTACCGGTGCAAGTGCAACTTGAATACGGAAGAACCCTCCGGGTATACTCTGCAAAGCGTGGTCCGATGTCTGCCCTAAGTACCATGGTATAGCCCCATAGTCACTTGTGTAAGTCCCTAAAATAAAGGAAACTAGGTTGTCAGCACACAAACAGTCACCAGGCGGGTACAGTCGGCAGTCAGGTGGACCGCAATGAGAAGGGTATCAAGCCTAAAACCTATCAAGGGTATCGAAAGAAAGTGTTCTGGAAGATGATTGAGGACCTCAAATGGATTTGAGACCCATGAAGCTCCGTGGAAAATTCAATCAACGAAATCCCAAGACAAGCCCTCTATATGTGTTCCCCACTACGCTTGGTCTGATTTTGGAGGAGTTATCTCCGCTACCTTTCCTTACGCAACCTCGTGTTTATCCCCTATGTTAGAGGGGGGTCCCAGATAACTTTTATGATACTGGAATTTTGACACTCCCTATCACAGACTCTTATGTTTGTTTTTCAGCCTTGAAGAGTTTCCTCTCCAATCCTAAATCAAGGCTCTAGCCTAGACTAGTTGATGGACCCTACAAAACATAAAGTCTAGTTGATTTTAATTAATCGTTATTTTTTTATGGCTTGTCTTAAGTCAAAGGTTATGAAAGTGAAACTAGTGATGTTTTGAGAGATGAAAGAAAATATAAACAAAAAGATGGAAACAAAATGACTTCTTCTTGACAAAATTTTCAATCAAAATTTCAAACAAAAAAACAAATTTTTCTAAGATATTTGAACAACAGACTCAAAACAGGATTTCACTCGACTACGAGCTACTTATTGTCCTAAGTAAATAGCCAAGAACTTATGAAAAAAAAACTTTTCCCGGTTACTAATGCAAACCAACAACTACTTAACCAAACCAAAAAATAAAAGAGTTTTTTTTTATTATTTAATGCTCGCAAAGAAAAAAGGAAAAATGATGACAAGTAAAGACCAAGAAAACTTCTAGCCTAAGTGCAGATCGCAAAGAGTTACTGTCAATAACACACAAACTGATGAAAGTAGACTCTCACACTTGTCTAAAAACCCTATGAAAGAAAACGTTTTAAGGAAAACTTTTTAATGAAAAATAAAGCTATTGTTGTGATCAAACCTAAGTTGTCGACTGTTATGACAGAGACCAAGAACCCTGAGAGGTATAAATTTTGACAAGGAAAAGGAGGACTGCCTCTCCTTGAACAAAAAATTTATCAACAGTCATGCAGTTGACAGTTCAACAGCTAGCATGTGCACGCGAGCTGTAAAAGGTCAGAGCGCGTGTACACGCATGCAGACCTTATGCAGGCCGTGTGTACCTCTACAAATCTTCAAAAAATGAAAATATAAGAAATTAAACACTGGCAGAGACTACTGGTATTGAGAACCAGAATCTCTTGAAGACTCAAAAACTTACTTTTTCAGAAAAGAAAAACAATTCAAGGAAAACTTCATAGAAAAAAACCAATATGAGGTGGTACCTAAGCTACAAACTACAAAAATAAGGACCAGAATGAGTTTCAGAAAACCCCTGAGAAGGATCACTTCTAACAGGAAAGAGGATGACTACCTCTTTAATAAAAAAATTTGAACTTAGCCATGCTAATGTCACTTCATCAGCTAGCGTGTCCACGTGGACTATGTGAAGGTTGGGCATGTGTACACGTATGCAGGCCTTATACAGGCCGTGTGTACCTCTGTGACTTCCTGAAATGAGAATCCAGCCAAGCAAAGAAAGCAAGGAATGCTAGTATGGAAGACCAACATCCCTACTAGCTCAGACTCTTGAAGAAACTTAGAAAAAAGGTGATGAAACCAATTTAAAAATACCAAAAAAGTATCCCCAGAAAACCCGAGAGCTCCCCAGTATGGCCACCAATTATGTTGTGAATGGGAAATCCCCCTACAGACTAGAATTTAGGGATTTATCATGCATGTGGAAAAGACCTAAAGATTCCTACTTTTTACCATCATCCCAAACCTAATCCCCATTTTTCTTAAGCAAATACATAGTTAAGAAGATCAAGTGAACATACCTTATTTCTGGCATTTGATATCAATCCCTCTTCACGCTTTGTCACTCTTTGACTGCAACTCTCCTCCCAAGGCTAACCTACATTCACAAAAGACAAAAATAGAAATCCACATGCATTTGATCTACGGATTAATGGGTTAGATATTTAATCAACATGTACGCATTAAACAATGAAAACCTCATATGGTGGGATGGGAAAAGTACTTCTTTATTATTAACTTCACTAAAGCAACTTACAATGATGAAGACGGCCACTGATCCACGAATCTAGTCCTGGGATCCTCTTTTACTGTGCACCAACTGCTAACACACTTGCTTCTCTTCTTCGTTGAAATCACAAAATGGTTGCAGAATCTTGGGCAAAGGGGAATACGAATTCAAGTAGAGTTTCTTTACTATGATTTTCCTCTTTTCAAATGGGACCCCTACCCCTTCTTTTATAGGCTAGAAGGAGCTAGGTATTTAGTCGAATGATTGGGCATGCATGGTCGAAAGGTTTAGTTAAATTACCCAAAATTGTGTGTTCCATCAACAACTTTCCATTTTTCGTTCTTTTGTAGGTACAAGCAGGCTGTAGTGGGTCAGATAGAGTGTACACGTGGGTTGTAGTGGAGCAGGGCATGTGGGCCTTTAAAAAGGGTTTTTTTAAGAAGAGTTGTTGAGTACTGGCTTGGAAAAGAAGGCATATGAGATGGCTTGATGTCAAGTAAGCATGTCTAGTGAAAATTAGGGTAATAACACCACCCTTTTGTTAACATTTGGTAGGTAGGGGGGGGAAGGGGATTCAACCTTGAAGTTGATCGTCATCAACCCCATCTGATCCTCCGTCGTTGGATCCAATGGCCATGAAATTTATGTGTGCATGTAAAATTGGGCATGGGATGGGACCTGCCCATCTGTGCAGCCCATAAAATATTACCATGTAGGCAACCAAGTTCTTGGGGCCCGAAAGGTAAGGTAAGTGTGTCAGGAAATAAAGGAAAGAGAGATGAAGGAGAAGGATAGGAGGTGACATAAGCTGGCAGGGAAAGGCGAGGTGGAAAAGGACTTTACATGGCCTCATTCCAAATATTCCAGGTGGATTCATGGTTCTATGTTAGCATCCCATTCAGTGATATTTAAATAAATTTCTCAGAAAATAATGAAAATTACTTGGAAATTACAATAATTTCCAAGTAATGTTTTTGCAGGCCATTTTCGGAGGCCCAACAGTTTTTGGAAATAAAATTCATAAAAACTTATATCTTCTTCCAAGATATACAATTTTTGCATATAAAATGACAGATCTCGAAGAGATATCTCTAATAGTATAAATTGTTCGTCAAATATGAGGGAATTACAGGCCAAACAGTGGAGGGTAATTTTTGGGTACCAGTTCACTAAGAGGTCCATAACGTATTGCTCTATAATCGGATTGGGGCACATGAACAATATATGAAAATATATTGATCTATAAAATACAGTGATGGAGTTATATTTATAATCTGAGCACCCAAAAGTGCACAAGAGGTCATAGAAGTCACCTGTAGCATTCAGGACTAAAAAGATAAATTGTCCTAAAACTATAGAAGGTTGTATCTAGTAGTCTCGAGCTTAGATGAACGTGAAACTTGGACATATTTTCCAAAATATGGTTATATAGGAACCCATTTGATCTCTTGTCAAACTTCCAAGGGAGTAGGTGCAAGGATGAATAAGCATAGCTAAAATTGCACCTAGTTGAAGGATGTGTCAAAGGAGTAAATGGGTAATATTCAAATGACCATAAATTTATGCTCAAGACTCATAATTGAGAAAGGAAGCAGTTTTTGGGAAGGTATTGGATAGAGGAGTCCATATATTCACCCAAAATTTTGAATTGAGCTATATAATTCACACGAAAATAGAAAGAATCTTTCTTGTGTATTTAAAAGAGAGAAATTATGCACAATTGATAGGTTTGTTTAATTATTATAGTCTAACAAATCTTAGTTCCTGCACATTTTGCAGAGTTAAAGGAATATAGAATAAATACAAAATCAAAAAAGAGACCAGAGGCATGGAATATGCACAAAGAACTTACATCCATGAAGATGAAGTCAAGGGGTTGTGTGTCAGCATGGGTAATGCAGAGACATATTCAAATGGGTGTGGAGAAGGCAAGGAGGAAAGCATGAATTTGGTGGAAACTATATTTTTCTCCAAAGAGATTTTTAAAGATATAAGGTTGATAATGAGAGGCTTATGAAATCCAAAAAACAACAAGATGACATCAACATCAAGTTGTTACATAGCTTTGATAGAATAGAGAAGAAAATGGATAAGGAGACATAATCAAGCAAGTCCAGGAGTCGCATGTATCATGATAAAATAAGAGAAACAAGAATTGTTGACATGCATCATCATCACTCCCCAAGGAATTCATTTAGAAGAGCATGCAATAATTCAATTCCATCTCTTGTTAGAAATCATAAGAGAAGGTATGGAGTGGATCAACTACAAGGAGAAATGAATAAGATTAAGCCTCCTACTTTGATATTGAGCATAAGAAATATGAGGATGTAGAGACGTGGTTGTTGGGCATGAGGAAGTAATTTTGGTTACATGATTACTCTTCACGGGAAGAAGGGAGAATTGCGATCTACTAACTTGAGGGAAAAGCATCAATGTGGTGGGACCAATTTGTGAAAGTGCGACACATTGATGAAAATAAGATTACTTGGAGGGAGTTCAAGAGGTATTTTCAAAAGAAGCACTTAACCAAGTGTTATTATCATAGGAAGATGAAGAAGTTATTCAAAATCAAGCTTGGGAGTATAACTATGAATGAGTATGAAAGGATATTCCTGGATCTGCTGAAATATGTTGACTTCATCAAGGATGAGTAGGTCAATATCCATATGTACCTAAGGGGGTTGGCATCAATATTCAATAATAAGATACAATATGATGATCCCAAGACACTAGAGGAAACCATGAAGAGATCTAAACGTCTCTATTATCAGCATAGAGGAAGATTAATTGTTCAAAAGGCTTGAGAAGACAAGAAGAAATGCAAGATAGAGTAGAGGAAGAAGGGGACCAAGCCACCATTTTTCTGGAATAATTCTCAGGGACAGCGAGCTTATAAGGAGCCAAAAATGACAGAAGCAATGGGGAAAATATCAAGGTAGAAGCCTATGAAATGTTGAGGTTGAGAGGTATATCATATGTACAGATATTTCCCTCGTAGAGGAAAAAAGGTGAAGATTTTTCACAATGTACAACAAGTCGATACAGTGAGGATGTGAGTAGAAGCATGCCAAGGATCTATGCAGCCCTGGACAACAATCAATTTGAGTTTTAGTATCATATGATTGAAGTGGAAGGTAAGATAAATGACCAACCCACTGTTATTTTAATTTATTCAGGAGCTAGTCATAATTATCTAGATCTTAATATGGTGGAAACATTTCATTTTCCAAGAAGCAAGCTTGGGAAATCTTGGTTGGTACAGCTAGCTACAAGAGCTAAAAGAATAATTAATTAGATGGTTAAGGAAAAGTGAGGATTGTTCACAATGTATAGCAAGTTGATATAGTTGAGGATGTAGGCAGAAGCATGCCAATGATCTATGAAGCCTTAGACAACAAGCCAACTGAGTTTTAGTCTCATACGATTGAAGTGGAAGGTAAGATCAATGACCAACCCATTATTATTTTAATTGATTCAGGAGCTATTTGTAGTTATCTAGATCTTAAGATGGTGGAAAGATTTCATTTACCAAGAAGCAATATTGGGAAATCTTGGTTGGTGCAGCTATCTACAAGAGATAAAAGAATAATTAATGAGATGGTTAAGGAATGTCCTATGGACATGCATTGGCTAAGCAGAAGGGAAAATTTGAATATCATACATCTGGGCTCATATGATTGCCTCATTGGTATGGATTGGTTGGACAAGAATCATGTTTTCTTAGACTATTATAACAAGGATTTTAATTTCTTGGATGAGGAAGGGAACTTGAGAACAATTCAGGGTATTCCAAGGGCAGTAACTATCAGAGAAGTTTCAGCCTTGCAGCTAAAGAAAAGCTTCATGAAAGCATGCCAAATATTTACAGCACATATGGAAGAGATACATGAGGATAAAGTTCCAAGAATTGAAGACTACAATGTTCTAAAATAGTTTGAAGATGTATTTAGAGAAATATCGGGGTTGCCACCCAAGAGAGATATTGATTTATCTATCAATATGATACCTAGATTATCTCTAGTATCTAAGACTCATTATAGGATGAGTACATCAGAGTTGAAGGAATTGAAAATACAACTTGATAATATTATAAAGAAGGGGTATATATTCCCAAGTGTGTCTCCTTGGGGTGCCCTAGTATTATTTGTGAAAAAGAAGTATGGAACGTTAAGGATTTGCATTGACTTCAAGCAATTGAATAAGGTAACTATGAAGAATAAGTATCATTTTCCAGGGATAGATGCTATTTTTTATCAGTTGAAATATGCTAAGATATTCTCCAAGATTGACCTCAAATCGGGTTATCAACATGTGATAATTAAGGAAGAAGGTATCGGCAAGACAACCTTAAAAATGAGGTGTGACCATTATGAGTTTGTAGTGGTGCCATTAGGGTTGTCAAATGAACCAATTGTCTTCATGTCTTTAATGAATGGTATTTTCATAGATTACTTAGGTAAGTTTGTCATTGTATTTTCAGATGATATACTTATTTATTCTAAGTCAAAAGAAGAGCATGGTCATCACTTGAGGATGGTGGTACAAGTATTGAGGGAGCATCAGTGGTATGTAAATATGAGAAAGTGCTCATTCTACTAGTGTAAAATCCATTATTTGGGTCATAACATATCAGAGGAAGGAATGGCAGTGGATCCAAAAAAAAAAATCCATTGAAGAATGGCAAGTACCAAGGAATCTCTCAGAGGTGAGATATTTCATGGGACTTGCAGGTTATTATAGAAGGTTTATTGAGGTTTTTTCAAATATTGTTCACCCAATCACTTATTTTCAAAATAAGAGTGTGATATTTGAATGGACTATAGATTGTGAAAGAAGCTTCTGACACTTGAAGATCTTGTTGACAAGTGCACCAATTTTGAGGATTGTTGATCCAAATGAAGATTATTTTTTATGCATTGATGCATGCAAGGAAGGGCTTGGAGTAGTTCTTAGTCAAAATGGGCATGCAGTATGTTATGAATCAAGAAAGTTAAAAGAGCATGAGAGACCTTGTGCCACTCATGATTTAGAATTTGCATCCATAGTGCATGCCTTGAAGATGTGAAGGCACTACCTCATGGGAAGAAGATTTGAGTTGAGGACAAACCATAGTGATCTGAAATACTTGTTTGGACAACCAACTTTGAATCCCATACAAAGTAGATGGTTGGAGTTCCTCAGTGAGTATGACTTTGATATAAACCATATCAAAGGGAAAGAGAACAAGGTGGTTGATGCACTCAACAGAAGAGTGCATGATATTTATGCTACATCCATTAGCATGTAAAAATATGATTTGAAGGACAGAATTTTATAGGATGCAAAGTCATATCAGCACTATATGGAAACAAAGGAAAAATCACAGCAAGGTAATAATAAACAGAAAATTGAAAATTGTGAGCTAAGAGAGGATGGAATCCTCTTGTACATGGGCATAATTTATGTGACTAACTTACAGGAGTTGAAAAATCTAGTATTACAAGAGATGCATAATGTGTCTTATGTTGGGCACCCAAGTTACCAGAAAACTATTATAGTTGTCAAGAGCCAATATTTTTGGCCAGGTATGAAGAAAGAGGTAGTTTATTACATTGCTAGATGTATGGAATGTCAAAAATTAAAGGTTGAGCATAGACATCCAACATGTTTTCTACAACCATTACCCATTCTTGAGTGGAAATGGGAAGTTGTAACAATTGATTTCATCACTAGGATTCCCTGAATAGTGATGTAACATGATTCCATCATGGTGGTGGTGGATAAGATAACTAAAGTTGATCACTTTATTGCAGTAAATTTCACTCACAAGGTAGCCAACATTGCAGATATTTATATGAGGGAAATTGTTAGGTTGCATGGTGTGCCTAAGGCAATTGTTTCTAACATAGATCCCAAATTTAATTCAAATTTATGGAAATGATTATTTAAAGGATTTAGGACGAATATGAACTTTAGCACAACATATCACTAAGAAACAAATGGGAGAATAGAGAGGATAAATCAGGTGATTGAAGATATGATAAGGATGTATGTGATGGATAAACCATCAAAATGGGAAGATTATCTACACTTAGTTGAGTTTTCTTATAATAATGGGTACCAGGAATCTTCAAAGATTATCTCATTTGAGGCATTATATGGGAAAAAGTGAAACACGCCAGTGAGCTAGAACAACCTAGCAGATAGAGAAATGGTTGGGCCAGAATTTCTCAGAGAAATGGAAGAAAAGATGGTGAAGATTAAGTAGAATTTGATGGTTTCCCAATACAGGCATAAAATCTATACAGATAAGGTAAAAAATCACAGGGATTTTAAAGCGGGTGACCATGTGTTCTTGAAAGTGAAGGCCAAGAGAAGTTCCTTGAAGTTAGGGAACTGTTCAAACTTGGCAGCACGTTATTGTGGTCCATTTGAGATTTTGGAAAAAATCGGCTCTATTGCATGCATTCTTGCAATGCCTACATCCATGTTTATTCATAATGTATTCCATGTATATTTTCTTGAAAAGTATGTTCCTGATGTGAATTGTGTAATTGATTGGAATGTAATACAGGTGGAGCAAGAAGGAGAGTTCTGAGTACATCAGGTTTTCATATTGGAATAGAAAGTCAAGTTGCTCCAGAATCAGGAAATAGGGATGGTAAAAGTCCAGTGGACCTGTTACGGTCCTGAAGATGCAACCTGGGAGCATGAAGATGTCATCCAAGCGATGTACCCACATATTTTTTAATACTTTTCAAGATTTTTATTATATATGTGTATATATAATGCACTAAGGGCAGTGCATGTAATTTTCCTAGCCACCCGGGTTGGGCCACGCCACACAAAAGTCTCCCAATTACAGCTCTGATACAACATTGTAGCATCCCTAGACTTCTAGTTGGGAAATGTCACACAAAAATTTTCCGAACTCTGATACCATTTAAGTAATTGATATACTTCTACAATTGCTCAGATTAATGTGGATAACAACATCTATATACAAATACAGCATATGCATAAATACCCATAAGAATTAATTGAATAAATATTAACATAACACATAAATTAACACACAGTAAACACTTATCTTTAGTAAAAATAACACCAACTGCACGCAGACATTCCATGTTCCTCCCATCGTTAAACCACACTGCTCATAAACTCTCAGTAGTGGGTCACCCCCAAACCAGGGCTAAATTCCACCTGGGTAAAGGATTTATAACCAGGGTAAGGCCTCTTTAAAAACATAAAAAATCATACACAAGATCCAACTCAAACTAACATCTTGCAGTCCCTCATTCCCCACATGCCTATCCCACCCAAGGAAGTGTGTCCCTTCTCTACTCAATAGTCCTTCAGCTACCCCACTTCCCTTTTGGGGCTTCAGCAACAAGCCAGAAAGGAAGTTTCAGATCCCTGTAGCTACAGTTTGGCACCTTGGGAAATCAATTCCCAACAGTTCTCTCACCTGGAGAGATTGATCATGTGCCTGAAAACCCACTTCTTCAATTTCTCACGGGCCTAAAAACCCACTTCTTCAATGTCCTACAGGCCTGACAACTCACCTCTTTAGTCCAACTCCAAATCTAACCATGGTCCTGGTACAGGTACAAGAACGGGTACTAGAAGCATGAAGGTACATATGAGAGTAGCATGGAGGAAGTGAGGTGTGAATAATGATTCCCCCACCCCCCCCCCCGGGGTNATGTGCATGTTCCCAACTTGACACTTGTCATGTTGGAAACTACATGGGCCACACATGGGGTCCTTCACATGGTGATACGTCTCTTCATATGGACTAAGGATAAAATGAATTATCCCCTACATTAGACTTTAACTTTAATAATATTGATAAAATATTCCTTTATGGCTTAATCCCCCTTAGTTCAGCCCCTTTTCTATACTCTTAGTCCCCTTTTCTCATTCTAGTGGAGTTTATCCCCCCATACTCTTTTAAATGGTTGGTCTGCAACAGTGATTTGTTTTCATTAAAACTAAGTGTGATTGCATTTTACAAAAATAGGCTTGTTGTCCTTTCAGCTTCTGGCTCACCATCCCAATAACCATACAGGAACTATGGCCTCAAAATACATTCATACAAAGGAAACCTGGCCCCAAAGTATATTGGCTCATCATATTATATGTACAATTACAATTATATTTACAATGGGGTTCAGCCTAT